>CAIGRN010167007.1:0-23420 GCA_903798345.1 Fraxinus anomala | reverse complement strand
TTTTTAACAAATTAGTAAAAAAGTAGTAATATTTACTAACTAAAGACATAAAAAAATAAAAGTAAAAAATAAAATAAATAGAAAATAAAAAGAAAAAATAAATGGGGCAATAAATGGGACAGGGGACCTGCCCTACCCCATCTCGATCCCGACCCGTCCTGCTTTAATCGGGTATGGGGATGTGGCAAGATAACAAAAATACTCGACAGGACGGGGTGAAAATGGTCGACCCGTCCCATACCCGCCCTATTGCCATCCCTAAGCAGATTTTGTGTTCCCTGACATGCCTCTATGTTTAGCTAATCCTGTCGCAAAAATGTTGAAAAAACATAGGGTGCAAGCTTCTCGTATGTTTAATAACTAGACTAGTTTTTAAGGTTATATGGCCCTGTTTGACACCCATTTTGGGTGGAAATTTTTTTTTGGAATAGTGATTGATAGAAGATTGTGTGGTTAAAAAGTAAGGAGAATTTTTGGGTTTATGTGTAATATTATTTTATTGATAGAATGTGCGGTTAAAATGAAGAAAGAGAAAAAAATGAGAAATAGAATGAGAAAAAAATAGGTTTCAAACATGGACATACTTTTCTACTAAGAATTCTAGACTTTGTTTGTTGTAGATAATACAATCTCTGTCGATGATTTAAATTGACTGCATTTGTGGTCTTATATATGTTTGATGGCATTTATCTACTTAAGGAATCCAGCGTCGTAGATTGGCTACAAGCGTTTTGGCTAATGCTTCCTATGATTTTCACACATTTTCTCATGATACGATGAGTTTTTCTTTCCAATAGCGTGCAATACAAAATAGTTGTCCTTTTGTCTGTCACCAAAAGACAATGGTAGACGAAAGATAATAACTATACTCGTTTAAGATGGTGTAGATGTTTTATGAACGGGGGAGTATATCTCTTGTTTGGTACATAATATTATATAATTGTGCACATAGAAGAAAAAGAAGTTAAAATAAATTATAAAAGTGCAATAAAATTGAAAAACCTGAAGATATATAATCATCCTCAGCATTAAACTCTCTATCCTTACACAGCCCTGTAAACGTGTATTCAGTACAGCAGAAACCGTCCACAAACAAACCACTGTCCAGCATAAAAAAGTTTCTATGCTAATCATGTAATTCAGATACAAGAATACAGTACCCGAACGAAATGCACTTCCGGAAGTGCCGCTAGAGCAAATGAACTGCTACTCATCCTGGGATTTTGAGTCTTCTTCACCTCCCGGAATCATAGCTTCCTCTTCTTCCTCTCCATGATTGGGACTCGGTCCATCAAAAAGTTCTTTAGTACCCTGTCGTTGCCGGGATGATCTTCTCGACATCTGCTTATCATTGCCATTTACCATCAGATGGGGATTGTGATCTCTCGTGATGAGTTTGCAGATCAGATGTTCGAGCCCGTTCCATCATTATTTCATGGAAACTGCGTTGAATAGGGGCAACTGTATTAAACCTCTCCTCACCACGGCTACGGCTACGAGTTGGGTTCTCATCCCATCTGGAATTTTTGTTCGAGCTTCTGCTTTGACTGCGACTTCTACTTATGTTATTCCTATTAGCCATCGTACTTTCATGGAAACTCTTAGAATGATTTCTAATAGGTGCGTCCCCATCATGCGCATCATGGGAACCGTAACCATATCTAGAGTCACATATACACAAAAGTGAGCCGCGATTCTAATAACCCAAAAATATGAAGGAAAAAATTTAGAAAACAATTTACCTATATTGCTGGTCAAGATCATAACCATGGCTACCACCTCTTCCCCCATCTCTTCTACCATAGCCAGAGTCACAGCGTCCACCACGACCTCCATCCCGACCGCTAGAGCCTCAACCCCACTGGCGTCTTGCCCTCCCCCAAAACCACTACCACGTAAAGCCATATCACAAATTTCAACAGGGACCTGTTGTTTTGCTCCTTCCAAAATTTTTACGAGATCCAATGCATGCTTTGCATCCTAAGAATGTATAAGCTAAACCTGTGGCACCTGCACGTCCAGTTCTTCCAATTCTATGAACATAGTCTTCTATTCCCGTAGGAAAGTCATAATTTATCACCACCCTGTGAAAAGAGAAGACACGAGACCAACCACACAACAAATCTTTAGAAAGGGAAATCACACACCAGATTGTCCATTATTTCTACAGAATTAGGTAAGCTTAACAACAATGAGACATGGAGACAATAGAAGCTTTTACACAATGAATGTGAAGAAAGAATATTCACATTATGATGGGAGATGCAAGTTGAGGTTAACGTCACCCAATTATTGAAAAAAACAGCTGCTAAATATAGATGTGCACTCACAAATGCACCACACAGGTAAAAGTAAAACTCATAACAAGAGGAAAACACAATTGTATGTGAGATTATTTAGCTTACCAAATGAGAAATGATTCACACTAATCTTGAAGTTTTTAACAAAAGACATGGGTTATCAAAGCATACTTCACAATATTCGCAAAATCAATTAAAGACACCACCAACCTGATGTCTTTAATGTCCAGGCCACGGGCAGCAACATCAGTTGCTACAAGCACTAGGGTCCTTCCTGTGCGAAACTGATTCAAAACATGATCCCTTTCACTCTGAGATTTGTCTCCTTGAATAGCAGCAGCTCCAAATTGACAATTTAGGTTGCCTGAAACTTGATCACACATTCTGATGTTGGAGGGTCCGAGTCAAATGATGCCGAGTTGTCTGATAGCTCGTTGATGGCGCTGAGATACCATGAGTTGGCGGATCAGTGCAAAAATGGCAAGTAATCGACGACCTTTCCTAATTGGGACTGTTTTTGGACACGTTTCGGTAATTTGGTCATAATTTTGACTACGGTTATCAGAATCGCACTTGTGACCCTAATTTGAAAAGCTCTTTTCGACGCACATGTCGTGGTCAAATTCTGTTATTTTCCTTTCCGAATACCCAATTTTAGTTATTTTTTGTTCATTTTTTAGTAATATTCCGTTTGCCTTTTTAACGTAGATTATGAACTCGAATTGAGCCAGATTTTTGGGATATTATTTCTCTTATTATGTATTTTCGTTTGGTATGAATATTTGGATTTTGCGATTTTTGGTAAAATTCCGATAATTTTGATTTTTTAGCTATATAACTCGGCTTGTGGGTTATTTTCGGTCATTGAATAAGTAATAAAGATTTTTCTTGAATTTTTGGCATTTTCTCTTGCGTTCTTCTCTGCTAATTCTCTGCCGAATTTCAGCCTGCAGAATAATCACTATTCTGCCCGGCGTCACATTCTCTTTGTAGAACAGAAAATTATTATCTTTGATCCAGGTTCTTGAGATCTCAATAACTGTTCCATCCGCCTAAGCTTCTCCATTGGTGACATAACTTCAACATTCTTTGCATATATAACAAACTCTTAGAGTCAGTAATTCAATATGAAAACTGGGATGCAATAACAAGATGTATGAAAATGATTTCTTTTTTCTTTAATAGGTAATAAAGTAGATAAGGGAGATAGGAAATTATAAAAAATGCACCTGGGTTATTGCTTTGTTTGCAACAAGCTCATCAACATTTCCAATGTTAACCTGAACAGGACGGACTAGAAGATCTGAAGCAATTTTGCGCACTTCCTTCGACCATGTTGCTGTGTACATCAGGGTTTGCCTACGAGTAGGTACATTATTCACAATCTTCCTTATCTGGGGTTCAAACCCCATGTCCAGCATCCGGTCTGCCTCGTCTAATACCAAGTATGAAATTTGATGGAGGCTAATTCTTCCCATCTCCAAAATATCATTCAACCGACCAGCACAACACCAAAACCAACACCAACACCAAAACTAAAATCAGCAACAAATTTAGATAACATTGGCAAAAAGAACACGTGCTGATATAGGCCAAACTTTTTTTTGGGGTGGGGGTTCTAATTTTTAGCGAATTTGGATTGGTAAGATTTATCAAATAGGCCAAGTAGGAAAACAAAATGAAACTGTTCTTGGGCCTTGTGAACCAAAGAACACAGGAACGAAAGGAGAAAAAAGAAAGAAGAACACGCAACACATCTAAACTCCCATAGGCATTCCACCTAAGGTTTGAACTGCATCAAAAAACACTCAAGGCAAAGCACTATTAATGGAAATATCTAATGACTGTATCCCTCTGATCATTAATTGGAAGCATTAGAATATATATATAGACCTCACATGTTTCTAAATTTTTAATTGAAAACTAAATCAGTTACCTACAATGCTAGCAATAACAACAAATATAAAAAAGACGTGTATTTACCAAAGTAAATAGACCCTATTCCAGAAATTCAGTAGTGCATAATCATAGCTAGTGGGTATTGACCCAAAGGAAAGATTTTACCAAAAATGATTTGATCTTGATATGCATGGAAAGAATGGGCATGGAATTATGATTTCCGAGCATGATATAACTTCGAGAACTACATGACATGTATGCATGAACATATATAATCTTTAATTGCTAAGCATGTAGCTCACATAATTCTTGCATTGCATGGTTATTTTGTAGGTCAGACCAGAGCCTCCAACAAAATCTTCGATGGTGGTGTACATGAATGATGTGTGGGAGATATTGACCAAATGTGATTTTATTTTGTAGGGCAAGCTTTGGAAGGTTCTTCTATTCTTTAGTGATTTAGGATCATTTAACATTAAACTCTGAAAAAGGCCAAAAAAAATTAAAAAGAATGAAATTGGAGTTGTTGTAGGGTGGATACGGTGGAACAATAATATAGGCAAGTGAAAATTTATAAAAAATGGAAGAAGGAAAGGGAAAGAAAACTAGGTGTCGTGTCTAGATGCAGACACAATATGGATTCAATTAAGAACTTCTTTCACTTTTGAGCCATATGACATCTCTGAAAAACTTCATTCATTCCATCAGAATATGGTCAGACCAACATATCCAAGATAATTTGGAAACCAAGAAAAATAAGGACATAGTATTACACCTCCAAACTGCAAGGTTACATAAGTAGACACGAACAAGATCATCTTTGTTATTAAAACAATATACATTAAATCCATACCGTGCAAGATATCTTCGACGATTTTCCAAACTTCACAGCTTCATCTTGCATCTGAGTTGCCAATTCCCTGGTTGGTGACAATACCAGAACTATTGGAACTAATTTAGGATTATTACGTCGTTGCTTTAGATGAATAAAGCCAGGAATCAAATAACCCAGAGTTTTCCCAGAGCCTGTCTTGGCTATGGCTACTATATCACGACCTTGCAGAGCAATTGGCCAAGATTGAGCCTGTATTGGAGTAGGAGCAGAAAATCCAGCTTGATATACCTGGAAAACCAAAAAAAACCTCAATGCCTGTAAGCTGAGGTACTCTCTTCAAGATTTGTGATTGGTTTCATTAGGGCTTATGGGAGTGGCCAATGCAAGAACAAGTATCATCCCCCGCTATAAACACTAAACAGGAACTGCTTGTTGGTGCAAGCTAGAGTAGGAGGCTGTTTCTTTTTCTGTTCAGAGAAAGAGGCAGACTGAACCACTACCAACAAAGTCCCTGTCAAAGATTTGTATAACTCAGACAGCCCTTCACAAAATTGGTCACAAATAAGGGCACTCCAAATACATCAAGCCCCCATTCGATGGCAGCAGCACAGTGTACGACATTTGGCTCCTCCCTGGAGCAAATATAGCACCTGAGACAAAAAGTTCGGATGGAAAAAAGAAAAAAAGAAATTTAGTATGAATCCTTCATCTCTAGCGGACATCCAACAGTAAATCAATGTTGCAGAAAATTTAGCCCCCGTTTGACGACCATTGTTGGGAAAAACACTGTTTTGAATAGTGATTTTTTCGAGAGAATGTGTAGTTAAAAAGTTTGAAAAATTCTTGGATTTATGTGAAGAATATTTTATTATGTAAACGCGTTGTTGAAAATAAGTACGTAGAAATTTTTTTTTGAAATAATGGTTGTCAAACAGGTGCTTAATTCATCCATAGTTCAAACTTCCAAAGGCTTCTAGTTGTTAAACTGCAAATATACAAATTATGCACATATTGTTGGAAATTGGTTTAAGACACGAGTAAGATTGGTTAAGAATCGAAAATCAAGTTTTGGAAAATATGACTTCATGTCAACCTCAGTCAAAACGTAACACATTTATTTGTTATTTGCCGCTTCAAAATATGGGGCTTGGGAGTGAAGCCCCCCGAAAGAACGGGAATCGATTTGATTTTTGTATATAACTAGTGTCTCAAAATCAATTTTGGATGAATGAGAAATTGTGGTCGAAAATGATGTGAATATGATGATTGGAGAAGTGATTCTCCAGCATGGATTTTTCTAACGTTGTCGAAGCTATAGCAGTGGGGTGATTGGTTGTGATAAGGCACATTTGTTTAGTTATGATGAGGCAAACAAGTTAGTTTTCCAAGTCCAGGTATGGATATTTGTATAATGCGTGAACTTTGGTTATAGATGTTTAGTTGGGGCCTTATATGGCAGTTCTCCTAACATAACTATGATGTAGTTGTGATACATAGTAGAAGTCTCATTTGTTGGAATAAGGCTCTAAAGATAGATGTAGTTGTGATGTTGCCGATCTAGAGACTAATGAGCTCTCTAAAGATAGATCCAGCCAGTATAAAGGCATCTGAGCTCTCCGAAGATAGAAGTAGTTGTGATGCACTGATATAGATGTGTAGTCCATTTGTTGGATGAAGCTCTGAGATGTAGATGTGATGCATGAGCTCTCTAAAGATAGATGTAGCTGTGATGTAACTGGTGTAGAGGTATAGTGAGCTCTCTAAAGATAAATACAACTGTGAGGTAGCTGATGCAGATAAGTAGTCCCATTTGTTGGGATTAGGCTCTGAATATAAATACATTTGGTGCATAGGCGTAGTCCTATTTGTTGAGATGATCTCTATAAATATAGATGTAACTGTGATACAGTATGTGCAGAGTTATTGTGTGATATAATTGATGTAACTACATAGTCTCATTTGTTGGGATGAGGCTTTGAATATAAATACAGGTATGATGTAGCTGTTACAGAGCATAGTGAGCTCTCTGAAGATGGATGCATTTGGTGTAGAGGCATAGTCCCATTTGTTGGGATAAGGCTTTGAATATAGTTGTAGTTGTGATACTGTTGGTGCAAATGAGTAGTGATCGCTTGAAGATAGATGCAGCCACTGCAAAGTTGTCATGAGATTTAAAGAAATGATGTAGTTGGCATAGAGGCTTAGCGAGCTTTCTAAAAATAGATGCAGTCCTGATGCGGCTATGGTGGGGTGGGGGCCTCTGAAGTGAGAATACATTAATAAGATATGTGCCTATGAATTGAAGGCTTGTTTGTATTTTCGAGAAAAGTTAATTGAGGTATTGTCACTTCCAAGACACGTATTTTCTAGGTTATGAATGGCAATGATAACCTACGATTTTGTGTTCGCAAGCGTTTGGATCAAACCACTTCGTCTGGACCTATTATCAATGGTGCCATTTCGCTTTAATAACTCGAATGCATTTGAAAGATGGATGTTCATAATCAATCTTGATTTGATCGAACAACTGAGGTGACACGCCTTAGCCTATAATGGCTATTTTCACTCATTTCGCAAGTTTTTTACTTTGGAAAAATTCGTTGACACGCTAACTTTCTACCTTATTTATTTTTATTTGCAATTTCCCTTCTACACTGTAAAATCTCTTAGACGGATTGGAACATCATCCACGTCATAAATCAACTCTTCAATTCAGCTCGTAAGTACTCTAAATTTATAGAAAGAATACTCACGTCGATCGAAACTATCTTATGGACCGCCAAGGTAAAAATTTACTTGTCTCAAATTTCTTGACACTTTGTAGACTCGTAGTGATACTTAGCTTCTTTTAGTAGAGAATTTCTTGAAGAAAATTGTTCGACATATCATCAAATCGTCGAAGTTTGAAGGAGACTCGTGAACTTAATACCTCAACCTCTATCTACAAAGTTAGATGGACAATTGGCGAGGGTAAGTAAGGGGTTGCCTGAGAATGAAGCCCTCAATAAGGTGGAACAATCCCTCGTTAAGAAATGCAAAAAGACAGGGACGATCGAGGCATTCACTTCTTGCGCATGGTTTTTGCATATGCTCTTGTGGACTTCTTTAAGGAATGACCTTATCTTTGAGGAAAGGTATAATATAACTCATCCTTGATGGGGTGACTTCTATCCATATCACTTCATAACCTCCGTTGACAGATGACCTTGAGAGGTGTTCAATGGATATTATTTTGAGATTTTCTAAATCTTTAACGCTGGATAATTTTGCTGGACAATTTAGATAGTACATCGGTATGGACATTTTTGAAGCGCAAGATTTGCGCTAACTCAAAAATTTTGAAGAGTGGAAGAAAGTCCATCACCCTTTCAAGGTATGTCGTCATGTTCTTCTCTCTTGTGGTCACCATTAGTTGGGAGCTAACTAAAGTCTAGTCAAAAGTGCAACATATTCTAGGATATTAGTGGAGGATTTGAATTCGAATTCGAATTTTACTGCATAGTTGAGCTTATGACCTGCTGTATTTACAAGGACAATGCCTGCTCCAGAGCCCGCATCTTTGGATGAGCCATCGATAAAAAGGCATCGAGATTAGGGCTTAAAGGATCCATCATTACCTTTCAGAGACGTTGGCAGATTTAGTTTATAAGTCAGCAAAGGTTCGACCCTGAAAGATGTCTTTGACTTGAAAACAATGTCAAATTGACTCAGCTCAATAGAAAATTTCATTAATCTACCACAAGCATCTGTTTTTTGGAGTACCTGTTCGAGTAAAAAGTTTGTTAGCACATGTATGTTATATGCTTGAAAGTATGACCTCAACTTCTTATAAGCAGTAATGAACGAGAAGGCAAGCTTTTCCATATCTGGGTAGGGGATCTCCCCTTGTAAGAGCGGCTTGCTCACATAATCTACTAAAAACTGGTGGTTATCTTTTTCTCTTACAAGCATCGAGTTGATGGCCTCTTTAGAAATATCAAGTACATTGGCAAGGTTTCATTAGCCTTAGGCTTAGAGAAAGGGGTCAGTGTTTCTTCAGCTCCGAAAGGTCTCTTCTCACTCCTCTATTCATTAAAACCTCTTTTCTCCTTTATGAATCTTGTCGATGGCTTTTGAGAGAAAGTAACTTAGAGCTGCCACCCACTAGGCAAGTCTCTGCATCTTCTTTAGCTTTCAAGGTGAGTATCTATTAAGGCCTTGATCTTCTCAAGATTGGCCTTAATATCTCTAGATAATTATGTAACATAAGAAATATTTGGAGGTGACGTCGAAGATGTACTTAAGGGGGTTCAAACTCATCATGTACCTCTTTAAAATTTTAAAAGTTTTACCTTGCTCTTTGATGTGGTTCTTAATCTTGAGGCTCTTTACTAGGATATCGTTCATGTACACTTTAATAGTCTTGTTAATGAGTAAGGCAAACATCTTGTTCACTAGTCTCTGGTATATAGCTCTGGCATTTTTAAACCTAATTGGTATCACCATATAGAAATAAAGGCCTCTATTGATGATGAAAAATGTGTGCTCTTTATCCCAGGGTATATAGGCTTCTAGTTGTAGCCTGAATAGGCATTTAAAAAACTGAGTATCTCATACCTCACCATTGCATCTACGAGTTGATCTATCCAGTGCAAGGAAAATTGTCATTGGTACTTTCTTGATTAAGGTTGGAGAAGCCTATATAGACCCTACATTGTCGATGTGCTTCTTCACAAGGACAAAGTTGGAGATCCATTTGGGATTGTGGATCTATCCAATGAAATTGTTGACTACCAACTTGTTGACCACTTCTTTCAGTGCTTCATACCTCTTTAGGTTGAGGGGCCTCCACTTTTGCTTATGTAGGGTAAACTTTAATTCAATTTTAAAGTCGTAGCAACTGACTTTTGGGTCTATGCCAATCATGTATTCATGTTTCCAAGCAAAGATATCTAAGTTTTTGCATAAAAAAATTTTTAGGGTAGCATGTACCTCTCGTGATAGGTTCTTTCTAACCTGGAGAGCCTTTGTAGGTCTGTAGAGTCTACTAAAAAACTTTCAAGCTCTTCCAGGAGGCTACATGTAAATTGAACTCGATGATGCAAGGTTCAATTCATCAACTATGATTCCTTCTTCAAGGGGGTGTTCAGTTTCTCTTCTTTAGAAGCTTCTCCTTATTCATGGGATTTCCCTTCTTTAGGGTCTTCAATCATTCTGACATCTCTCCTTTGTTTAGGGTTTTCCTTTTTTTCAAGGACTTCAATCATTTTTGTATCAACTATCGCCATATTAACCTCACGGGGACGCCTTCTAAAAGAAGTTTATATATCATTCCGTGACCTTAATTTGTCTACCTTTGATTGTGATAATTCTATTATCCTAGAGAATTTCATGAATAAGTGATGTCCCATAATTCCTTTTGGGATAGTCTTTCTAGAATTCCATGGCACGTAAACCTATATTCTACAACAAGGAATTATATATAGTGATGTGCCACCATATACTTTTTCATTGTCTCTACTATAAGAGTAATTTTACCTCTTGGGACTATCCTATCACCTGTGAGGAGGTCATAGGGATGAACTAATGGTCAACCAATATTAGGTCATAAGTTGCTCCAAAGATAATACTGATTGAGCTTTCATTGTCCACCAACATACACTTCAGCTAAATGTGAATCACAATCACCCTGACCACCAGGGCATTGTAGTTGGGACAATGTACCTCTACAACATCCTACTCAGTAAAGTTGATATAGTATTCCCTAGCCTCGATTTGATTGCCTTTGATAGTGACAATTCAATTATCCTTAGAGAACTCCATGCATAGGTGATGTACCATAATTCCTTTTGGGTTGGTCTTCTTAGAAATTCATGGTAAGTAGACCTATTGTCTACAACAAGGAATTCTATATAGTAATGCGCCACCATATACTTTTCCTACCTTACTCTTTCCTCAGTAGCCCTGAACTCCCAACTTCATTGACATTGGACCCCTCAGTCTCAATTCCCGAAGTTGGTGCCTCGACCCGCTTATCTTTACTAAAAGAGTAATTTTACCTTTCGGGATGATCCTATCACCTATGAGGAGGTCATAGGGACGAACTAGTGGTCAACAAATATTTGTTTATAAGTGACTCCAAAGATAATACTGACGGAGCTTTTGTTATCCGCCAACATACGCTTCAGCCCAATGCGAACAACAATCTCTCTCACCACCAAGGTATCGTAGTGGGCACAATGTATCTCTACAACATCCTACTCAGTGAACTTGATAGGCTCAATCGTCCTTGCTCTAGAAAGTCAATTATTGACTATACAGCTAGTAACTAGGAGTTTCTTACTTGTTTGACATAGTTTATTTGGGCATTCATGGACTCTCTCGTCTAAGTAGAGGCCCCAAAGATGGTGTCTATCTTTCGGATTGGAGCTTATTGATGTCCATTAAGGGGTCATCTTCTACCTTTTCCGATTTTTGGGCTTCCTCTCTCATCGTTCATCCCATAGCAAAAGAGGTGTTCTCTAGCTAGGGGGTCATCTTGCCTTTTTCTGCCTAGATTGTACACCTGCATTAGAAATGATGGATTTCCTTATTTGGGATGATCTCATCTTCTAAGTGCAGGGAGATTACTCATCTCATTGGTGTTTACCATGCCTTGGCAATCAGTGGTAGGTGCAGTAAGGCATTGTGCTATTAGGTCATCGAGGTCTATTGTTGCTAGGCTCATAATGGGCCGATTGATAGGGATTGACCCTTGGTTCCTATAGCCACTAGACTAGCCTTATTTAAGCCATTGGTTTCTTCACCACTCTTTGTCGATTTATGTCTCATTAGCACTTGTGTTGGGAAATACGCTTTTTTTCCTCAAATGTGGGTTTTCTTGAGCATATTGCCTTCAAAGTTTATCCTTTTTTCCAAGACAAACATAAAACACTTTACCTTTTGAGAACCTTTTGGGATCAAAAAGCCAAAATTGACGAACACTTAGAACTTTGTTTCAAAACTTCCACTTGCTATTTCTTCAAGTGAAAAGTGAATTCTTTGCTAAGCTTTTCTCATAGGATTTTCTTGTGATTAATAGTATCATTTGCTAGAGACAGTGCCAATATATTAAGCTCAATTTCTGAACAATGATGTGGTGCTAATCTCAGCTCCACTCACATCCATGCATAAGGCTCCTATACACTTGGACAAATCGTTAAAAGCACGTGGCATTCTCCGATGGTAGAAAAAGCAGTCACGAGGACTCTGACGGTCAAGTCATTCAACTTATATATATTTAGGTATGAGATGAATGGAAGAGATGACCACAAATATGTTATTAGACATCAAATTGTAGAGAAAAAACAACAAGTTGAACAATATTACCATTAAGAGTGTAATATTACATTATAATGGAACTAAGTGTGAACTTTTATAGTATAAAATGTGAAGTTATTATCGTTGGATGAAAGACACGTGGCCTCTCCTTAACAATCGAGATGTCTTCTCCTACGTGTCATTTCTACTGTCTTAAGTTTAGAGAACATTTAATGATTCTTAAAAAAGGCCACCCTATAACCTAATTTGACATTTGAAAATATATTGATAAGTTAACTAAAAAGGTCTTATATAGAGAGGTCCCACCAATCAATCGTTTAGAGGACTTAGTAAGAAATAACTATTGGGAAAAGTGAAGCAAGAAGATGCCTTTGTGAGTTTACAAGTTAGTCGGCTTCGAAACAAGTTTTAGCAAATAATGGCATCTCCCTCAATCATTGAGGGTCGACCTCTACATAGAACCTTGGCTGAGGTGATGGTACCTCTTGGACTATCTATATTTCATAGCCTCGATTAGTTTATGCAAGTCAATGATGTAGAGTGCGGGCATAAATTGGATGTCTAGCTAGCTGCCACATGGCCAGTGATTGGAGCATTGTATGATGAGGCGTAACACTTATCAATGAATCATCCTTCATCGGAATAATTAATATGAATACCATTTTTTATTATTGCTTTTGAATCCAACTTTTCAAGAAACTCCACCCCAACAAAATGCTTAACAAACTTGAATAGAAAACACCTACCAATGAGCTCGTCTTCACATAGAAATAGAAATAGCTATTAAATAGGCCTAGTACAAAGTTAGTTGAGATGTGAGCTGAAAAGTATTTAGGACTATATTATAATTGATAAATATTTTGAGCCCCTGTTCGATGAGGATTAAACTAAGATTTTTAATAGATTTTGATAGAAATTGATGAAATGTAAGGTTGAAAAGTTGTGGGACCCATAAAATATATGGTTGTTAGAAATAATTGTTGACTTTGACTTAAATTAAAATCTAGATTTTGATTTCGATCAAACAAGGGATGAACGTTATTAAATAATATTATTTATTGATTTCTTAAACAAATTATCACTTTTATTGAATATGTTATCAAATGAACAAAATTGGGATGTGCGCGAAAAAGTAGTTTGGACTACATTGTAATTGATAAATATTTTGAATGTTATTAAATAAATATTATTTATTTTATGTCTTAAACAGATTATCACTTTTATTATGTAATCAAGTGTCTTGATTGATGGGTGATACACAAATTAGGTTCTTGCATTGAGAAGTATAAACAAAAAGTATTTGAATATCAATCAAGAATTATTTGTCCTAAACCATTGAACAAATGTTAACACATTATTCTAATAAGACTGTTTGGCCACCTACTCTACCAATCGGCATATGCGATTTGTCTTAATTGTGACTAGATGATCTCGAAAGTAGTGACAATTTGGGGTATTTAATGGGATAGATGATGATATTCATTAGTTCTAGGATTCTTGATGTATCAATGAGTGAGAACTAATTATATGGTCAAACATTTCGATATGTATTCGTATTAGGAATCCACCGACCATGTGGATGGGCTAATGAATCCACTTAAGTATTTTCTTTTGAGGAATTTAAATTTTAGCTCTTATTTGAGGATGCCCAAATAAATTCAGTGATATGTTATCATAGAATCCATGGAAGAAAATTAGAGCATAAGTATGATAATAAAAATGGCTAAATTGTAATTTTGGTCCTGCATTAATTATTCAATGTCCAACGAGATAAGACGTGTAAATAGCTAGTCCGAGGATATAATTATAGGGAATTGAAATAATATTGCTTCTATGATTTATATAAGGGAACGATTGTTAGAAATTGGCTTGTTGGAGAAAATAAGAGTTTAAGCCACAATATGAAGTAATTAATAACAAGAACAATGTAATTTTGTAGAGAATAGAGATTTTATTATAATATGGAGAAATAATACAAAGATTATGTATTTATAATGTTTCTAACTTCTTACTAAATCATAATGAAGATCCAACTATATATAGGGAACAAATAGAGGACGTCAAAACTCTTATAGTATAGTTGTAGTTGAAGTAGAATGCCAAAAACAGAATCCAAAACGGAAAAAGAAACAAACAGCATGACTGGTGCCGTATCGACGACTTCACTGTTTTAGTTTATAGCTACCGACGCCTCGTCTCCAACCAAAAAACTTTCTATAGATTTTTTTTATCATTTCAAATTCCTTTTCAAGTCAAACACAAATTTATACTCTTAATGGGCTTCCAATTAGAACTTCAATTAGAATTCACAAAGTAAACATGAATAAAATTTCACAATAACATTCCAAATATAATTCTTCTTAATATGCACTTTAATTAGAATTCTCAATTATCTTCAACAAATAATTCAGGTCACATCTAAATTCTAACAATTTCCATATTGATATGAATTCCACTGTAATTAACAAAACTTCAAAAATTCTCTACCTAGAGACAAATTTCACTACAAGGAAAAAACTTGAACTCTTCAATGAAAAATACAAACAATTTTTTTCATCAGAAAATTTCAACTAAAAATATTCTCCACCTATGTTATCCCAACTAGGGGTAAAAGTGATCTAATGACTAGCAAACAAAGCTGAAACAAGCCTTGTAACAGAATTATTAAAACTAAATGCATCAGAAAAAAGATCTTCCCTAGAATCAACACTCTTAATCGCATTCAAAGCTTATCAACAAAATCAGCAGAATTGTACATATGTAGAATCTTATGGCAGAAAAATAGGTATATTTCTAACAATTAAATACGATGACACCGTCAATAATGGTGGCAAGACTAATTTACCCATATTTTCAAAATTCAACTGAGATGTATTATAAAAAAAAGACCCCAGATTAGACTCCAAAAGTATAGGAACCAACTCTAAATCCACCTGAGTTCTTAAATATGTTAATTACTTGAAGATTTTGTATCGCCCTACAAGAGATATAAATGGGATTTTATATTTCTCATCAGTACAACACAGACTCTTTTAATAATTTTTCAGAATTCTACTTTCAAAAGTGTACATGTACCCTTTTGAATCATAAATATTTAAGGAGATAAGATTTTTTTTTTTTTTCAAATCTGGAATGCGTCTCGCTACATCAAGTATTATAACCGTCTCATCAAACATATTTATTCTGACCGGACCAATACCAACTATCCAACAAGATGTGTTATTACCGGTCATCACAACACCTTTTAAAATTGCTTCATATGTTGAAAACAATTCCCAATTAGGTAACATATGAAAAATGCAAGCTGTATCAAGAATCAAAGCCTCATCAGGTTGGGAGTTGTAGTCAGACATAAGTAGAAGCTCTCAATTACTGCTAGAATTTTCTACAATGCTTGTTTTTTTCGAAGTTTTTGATTTTTGATTTACAGTTGACTTTGATTTATTATACAACATATAACAATTGTTTACGAAGCGCTCTTTTTTCTTGCAATAATTACAAATTTTGAAATTAAATTTTCACTTGCCCCTAGAACGACCACCATGAAAAATGAGACAATCTCCATGATCCCCAGATGCTACAAGATGTTTCATCTTTTCTTTTGAATATAGAGCATCTTAAACTTCTTCGATTGTGAGAGTATCACGACCATACATTATCGTGTCTCTAAAAGACATGTATAGGGTCGAAAATGAACACAACAAAATCAATCACAAGTCTTCTTCATCATATTTGACCTCGAAAGTCTCAAAATCAGCGACGATTTCTTTAAAAGCAGTTAGGTGATTTTCAAGAGATGTACAATCTACCATACGATAAGAAAATAGATGTCGCTTCAAATGCAATTTTGCTAGTAAGACTCTTCGTCATTATTAATTAGTCCAATTTTAACCATAATGTAGCGACTAACTTCTCTTTCAAAATGTCCTAAAAATATTATTTGAAAGATGTATTTGAGATAGGGTCTTTCAGTCCCTCTGTTGTTTCTCCTCCATAGTCCAAGTTGTACGTATCTTGTCAAATCTCAACAGCGTGTCGTCCAAATCCATCTAAGCGAGTATTGCTCGCATCTTTACCTGCTACAAAAAAAAATTAGTAGTAGAATATCATACTTTATTGTTGCCATCATGAAAAAACCTAGATCTTCCCAAAATTTCAACACTAAAAGCTCTGATACCAATTTATTAGAAATTGGAATACTTTGATACCAGTTTGTTGAAGAAAATAAGAGTTTAAGCCACAATATAAAATAATTGATCACAGGAACAATATAATTTTGCAGAGAATGGAGATTTTATTATAATATGGAGAAAGAATACAAAAATTGTGTGTTTACAATATTTCTAACTTCTTACTAATTTATAATGTAGAGTCAACTATATATAGGGAACAACAAGTAGAAAACGTTCAAACCATTATAGTAGAGTTGTAGTTGAAGTAGAATATAAAAAACGGAGTCCAAAACGACAAATGAGACAAACAACATGATCGGTGTCGCGGTGCCACTATCGGCGGCTTCACTGTCTTAATTTATAGCTGCCAACTCCTTGTTTCTGTTCCAAATACTTTCCATAGATTTTTTTTTTATTCCAAACTCCTCTTCAAGTCAAACAAAATGCATACTCCCAATGGGCTTCCAATTAGAATTTAAATTAGAATTTGCCAAGTAAATTTAAATAGGATTTCACAATAGCATTCCAAATAGACTTTCTCTTAATGTGTACTTCAACTAGAACTCTCAATTATTTTCAACAAAGAATTCGGGTGACAACAAATTCTAACACCAATAATAATGGGCTTTTTTGAAAAATCATCGTAAAACATGTTTTAAAATAAAATACTCTTAATTATATATTAAAAATTATTGTATTTTCCAAACAAATCATAAAACACATGTTTCCAAACCTTCTCCAAAGCTCAGCCTTAACCTCAAGCCCAAAGAAAACCACACATTACTATTTTTCATTTTTTCACTGAAAATCTGAGCCCCTGTTTAATACACATTCTCACAAAAATTCATTATTTCAAAACTTATTTTCAATCATATATTTTTTCAATAAAATAATATTATACGTAAACCCAAAAATTTTCTTTATTTTTTAACCACATATTTTTCATCACATCACTTCATATCATAAAATGCATTTTCTTCTCCATAACGTGCATCAAACACTCCTTGAATTCAAGAGAGAAAATTGACTTCTATTAGAAGATTTCAATGAAATTCCTCCCAATTTCTCCTGCAATTCGCCAATAATAATAATAATAATAAGTCAAAAACTTCATATCTTCAATTTCTGGTAATATTTATTTTTATACATAATTTTTATTTACCAGATTATAAGTTTTCAAATGAAAATTTTCAGATTTTAGTAATGATTCAGTCTCCAATTTCAATTACATTCTCCTATTGCAATTAGAAGTTCATTTCTCCAGTAAATTATCAACACAATCTACTTTGTAAAATTGGGATTTTTATTTTTGATAGTATATATGAAAATTCAACTTTAGATCCATGAGGTGACTTAGGTCATGTGACTACAATGGTCACAAATTTGGTCATTACGCGTGAATATAAGGAGTTTATGAAAGTGTATATATGAGTGTGAATTATCGTTCTGCCTTAGAAATTGACATATTGTGACACTTTTTCTAAGTCTTTTATCGATTTTTAGGAAATGTACGTCACTTTTGATTTATTTTTATGATGAATATTGAGAGAAATCAAATGGGGGAAGACAAAGCTGATGGGCTGGTTTGGAATGAAAAGTACATGTATTGTTTCGAATTATGTGCACCTTAACATATTTTTTTAGTAGATGCTTTTAATATTTATCACTATTTGTGTATGTCACCTTTTGAGTTTTAGTAGATGAAATTCACTTCTTTATTGCTTACCAATTCTTGTAGTTTTGAATTATATGTTCTTATCAAAGTTGATATATATCACATTTTGTAGTTACTTAAATACATTTGAAAATTAATCTAATTTAATTCATGTACCTTTTTCAAGTGTTTGTCACTTTCAAAATATGTTTCATTTTTTATTTATTATTTCGTGAAGGATGTTGAGACAAGTTAAATTTTGGAGGACAATGTGGTTAATGTTGGTTCAAAGTCGAGTGCACATGTAAAGGTCTGAATAAAGTTTTTATTCTTATTTTTCAATTCATGTGACTTATTATGTGTGTTTGTCACTCTTTAGAAGATGTGTGTCACTTTTTATTTAATTTTGTCTAGTATAACGTAGAGAATATAGAAAGTGACATGCTCGATACTTTTAATTAGAAGGTCATACACAATGTAATTTAATTTTTTGTAATATAACATTTTTGCTTAAGTTTATAATAAGTTTATAAAACTTTTAGCTGATTAGATCTTACTCCATACTTTTTTGCTTTGGATATAAATTAAACTAGTGCATTTGAAAGAGAACTGTATCAATTTTTAGTTAAAATATCACACAATGTATAATAACACAAACACAAAGATATAATGATTGATATAATCTTTGACATAATGTTACATAGCAACCTATCATTGGATAATTTAAAACACAATCAACTTTTTTTTTATCTCATCACATCTTGCCAACACATATTATGAAATCTACTTTATGACAAAGTAACATTATTTTACAAAGAGAGAGAGAGAGAGAGAGAGAGAGAGTTTTGATCTCCTAAGCACTGTGACAATATTTTAAAATCAATGTTTTAAAAATCGGTCACGGCATCAACCTTCTAACTTAAACCAAATATATAATGGAACATTGCTTTTAAATGGATAGTTAGATCTTTTTTTATTTTTGATAGAAATTAAGATTTTGCACTTAAAAGTGACATGTTATGTTTCTTTTTAATTATAATAGAAGAAAAATTACCATTGTGAAATATGAGTAGGATTAGCAAGATGTAACTCACTATTTGAATTTTGAAGAGCGAAACTTCTTAAATCAGGACAAATAATCGCATTCAAAATTTTAACATTGAAACTCCCAATTCTAAAAATACTCAAACCCATCAAAGTAAGAATTGATTGAAATCACTCAAACCCAATTTATGAAATTTACACATAAAGCACTAAAATTAATTCTTAAAAAATAACAACAATTAAATGTTTCCAAAACAACCCACAAAGAATTTAACCAAAAAAAGTAAAAATATACACATTTGTTTAATTAAAGGAGAAATGGAAGGGGAGTTTATGAAGTTGAGATTTCTCTAGAATATGTAGTAAACACCGTATCCTATGACCAAATTTTAGCTTCGAAAGATTTTTCGAAGTTTTGATAACAATAAAAAAAATGGCATACATGGCTTAATTACCCTTTTATATAAAATTGATCAGAAGAAAATACTTAATCAGAATCTTTTACCCTTTAAATCGGACGGTTAATTCAAAACATTAATAATTACACATCAAAGGCTATAGAGTTCACAAATAGAAACTGCAATGAAACCTCTTTATAGCAACAAGGTTCAAACTAGTTTTTATTACTATTACCAGGTTATAACTTAATAGAAGTGTATTTACACAAATATCGTTTTTGACTTATTATTCCTTAGTGCAAGTGGTAAGATATCAACTTCATTAATAATTAATTTAGACCACGTCAAATTCAATGTATAGATTTTGATAAAAGAGATGGACATAGTTTCAAAAATCTAGTACACGTATTTATGTAGTATTGAACGTATGCAAAATCATCTTAAAACTTTAATATGACATCATTTATTTTTTTTCAATCTATCTATAATTATTACTATATGGAAGCAAGTTCCCTAAGATATGACCTAAAAATATTGTAACTTTATTATAATTTGAAGTTTATTCATATTTATAACCAACCAAGTTAGGACCAATTTTTGTATGACTACACGGAAGTTAATCTTATAAAGAGTATCATTGTTATCCATATTATCTACGTGGCAAGCACAAGTATAGGGATCCCCACATTGGTCGACTCTACATTGACCGACTCGACATCAATTAATTATACTAATTGAATTGGCTCGATGAAATCAAGTAAACTCGTCTTGCATTTGGGCTTGGGCTCAACACATTAACCCCATGGCTCAGCTCACCCTTCATAAATATAAAAGGTCATTCCATACTCGTAAGTTAAATCAACTCTAGCCCAATCCACATCTCCTATTTTTTTCTCTGGTACTCTATATATTTCATTTCGGTAGTTGATTTGACTATCAAAGTGCAAATAGTCGTCTGACTTTTTTCTCAATTGATAACCTTTGCATTCTAACACCGTGTTTAAATGTATAGGCAAAGCTTATGTGGACACGAAGGCAGTTGAAATCTTGTTGGTCACATGATCGAAATTTTTTTTGATCAACAAATTGGTACCATTTGTGAAAATTGATACGGCTAACCACGAAAAAACATGTGAGAAAAAGTCAACAAAAAATTCTCGAAAAAGAGAAAAAAGGTGACCGAAAAATACGAAGATAGATATGTAGAAGAGAAAATGATTGGATTCGGCAGAGAAATTGAAAAAACAATAGAGAAGGAGAACTGGCATATGCTCGAAAGGATGCCCAATTAACTTTTTTATTATACTAGTTAGAATTGAACGTGTATTGCGCATCATTCCGAAATAGTTTATAAGTGTTGTAAAATAATATATAATACCAATTTGTTGAGAAGATTTGGTGAGTTTTAAATAAATTAAAGAAAATAAAATTTAGAAAAGAAATAAAAGGGAAGAAAATTGTACTAAAAAAATTGAACTTCTATGATTCAAATTTTTTGGGATGGTGAAATACTACAAATGAGCAACATTTTTATATTAAATTTGGTGCATATGAATTAATTGTCAATGCATGAATTTAAACACCCATTAAAATTTCTAAGTACATGAATAGAAATAAATTCATCCATAATAACTCTAGATTCAGATAGATCAAGATTCATTGAGTTTAGATTAATATCAGTTTTAATTAATTGAGAATTAATAATACGAAATGCATACATAACATGTAGATCAAGATTCATTAAGTCTAAATTAATGTCAATGTTAATTAATTGAGAATTAATAACACGAAATTTATATATGATCAAGGATTCTGTAATATTTATTACATATTGAAAAAAATTAAAATATTATTGAAATAATTGAATTGTAGTAGGGTTAGAATCGTTCAAAAAATGATTTAGGCTTAATATGATATTTAATTAATTAATTAATTTAATATATTATAGATAAGTGCTCATTTGTTGACAAGCACTTACAATTCATGAATTTGGGAAGAATGGGAATATTCTCTAGAAATTTGAAATCGAAGTACCTTGAGATTAAAAATTTCTTAGTGCCTTCTACTTCGGCTTTGTACTTAGTTTCCAAAGCATTCCAAATTTCCTTTGTCGAATCGTGTTGGTGTAGAGATCATATAACCGGTCCAATAATGCATTCAGAATGTAAACACGACATATAAGTTCATCTTCTTGGCACTTTTATCTTTCGACCCTCATCGCATCTGTTTTTCCATTTGTTGATTTCGATAGTGGTGCCAATTACAGATCAAGTATGTAAAAATCTTTAACACTGTTAGTAGAAACTTCAGTTTATCTTGCCATCTTATGAAATTCGTTCCATTAAAGCAATCCAACCGTACAAGATCTTGATTCATCAACTTGATCGTCGTCAAAGTACTTTCGTTCTCTATAGTCAAGCTTATAGTTTGAGAATGTTGGGATATTTGATGACTTTCACTTGAGGGATCGGAGAATAAAGCAACGAACCAAAACCAGAAAATTGAAGTTCACCAATGAAAGCAACGAACCAAACACCAAACCAGAAAATGGATTTGAAAATGAATATCGATTGCTTGAACACGATGTCGCTATCCTCAAACTATATTTGCCACTTCTCGGATTGAAATAATGCTTGTAGGGATTAAGGCTAATAATTTTCAGGATTTAAACAAGTTTTGTAAAGAATTAACACTCAAACATTAAGTGTAATTCTCCAAAACTTGAAGAACACTAAAGAAGAATTTGAATATGATGAAAAAAAATTGTGATTTCTTGTTGTTTTTTAAATGATTTTTTGTTCTTGAATATGGCTATGGTTTTAAACAACATTATAATGATTACAAACCACATATATATAGCCAAGAGACATTGTCATACGAAGTGGTGCCAAAATTAAAAAATAACCAAAAATTTGAACAAAACGATCACTAACGACTCTTTTGGCATTTTATGTATTTGCATAGTTCAACACTATGCGACCGCATAGTTCTCTTCACGACAGGGAATCCCTGCCTTGGCCTATGCGATTGCAGCCAAGTTTGACCTATGTGGTCGCATAGGCCAAAATTTAGCTTCCAAAATTGATTTTCATTTCACATTATCCACAATCTTTTTTTATCAACTTTGAACAATATTTTCAACAAAAACATTATCATAATTTTCTTATCCGGCTTCCTTTTATTCAAAATTCAAATGGCATTGTGAGCAAAAGCTACCAACAAGAAATGACTTTCCAAATTAATTGGCTGCATGCTTGCAAGGCACGTGTCTAGACTAGTTTTAACCTTTTGAACCCTATTATTTAAAATTAAATTTTACATGTTCTTTTAATAAGATAATTTTATAGATAAACTCAAAATTGTTCTATTTTTTAACTATATATTATTCTAAAAATTACTATTACAAAATATATTCTTCCAAAAAATGAAGCTCAAACATTTATAATAAAAGAGGCACTTCACCTTAGTACTTTTCCTTTTTGGGCATAATGTATTTATTTATTGTTTAATTTTTTTTTTCATTGCAAATTGGCATTGTATAGGTTTTTTGTAGGAAATACGTGCACACAAGCTACTGAAATGACTTCATATTTTATGAATAGTCTCGGCACTTTTTGTCGAGTCACTTACCACCCAATTTGTGTGTAGATATTCAATGCCCAATTTGTGCCTAGATACTTAATTGACAATCATGCTATATGTATATTTTCTATATTATTTTTTATATTGTGTCACGTGTCAACATACTATTGAACAATTTTTTTAAAAAAAAAACTAATTTTTTCACCAATCAAATCTTACAATCAGTAATGATATCAA
>CAIGRN010166998.1:0-18677 GCA_903798345.1 Fraxinus anomala | reverse complement strand
AATTTGGATATTCACTTCTCTTATTACGCTTTGCATTTATATCTTGTGGGTAAAATAGTTTTGAGACTAATTGTCGAAAAAAAGTTTCAAAAATCAATTCACCCCCCTCTTGGTTAGTTTTAAGCCTACATTGCATTCATTTAATTTATTTCTTTATATAAAAAACATTGATTGATTCAAACTCTTTTCAACATCTTCATCAAAGTTTTTTTTTTTTAAATCTCTTTTTGTACTTATTTCTATCATTCATAAAAGGGATATATATTTTGAAAAAAAGTTTTGAACTTACATTGCATCTATTTCTTTCATTTGTTCGTATTAAAAACTTTGATTGATTAAATCAAACTTTGAATTATCATATTCATCAAAGTTTCTCATCTCTCTCATGTAACTTAATTTATTGTTATCAATCATTAAAAAAGATAAATATTTTGAGAAGATTTCTGAAGTTAAATTGCAATTAATATTTCTTCACGTTCTCATTGAAAACTTTTGATTGATTGAATTTCATTTTTTTATTATTATATTCATCAAAATTTTCATCTAATACTTGAGCTAACATTTTTTGTTATTCATTGGAGTGTTAGCCTCTCTTAGTACTTAATTTATTTGTATCATTTATCAAGAGATGAATTTTATTATAAAATCGTTTTGTTATACTTATAGGTCATATTGATGTCTCGTAAACCTCAATATTGTATAAAGATTAGTGCTCCTTATTTATAAGTAACTGGAAGCATTGTAAATGGTTGGACTGCACAATAATTCAATTAATATAGTGAAAATGACTTGTTTTTGTCGGAGAGCCTGATAATGGAGGACATAGAACATTGCTTTGGATCGAACCTCGACAATTATATTGTTTGCATCATCTCTACCCTTTTACTTATTGTTATTTTGTTTACATTTATTATTTGATTGATCTACTTTTTTTTTTATTTGTGTACGATTATTACTAATTAATCAATGTATTCTTAACTAGCTTGATTTAAGTTTATTTTTTGAAAAAAGGTTCTAAAAACCAATTAATTCCCTAGTTAGTTATTCTTGAGCTTTCAATAGCAACGTGAAAAGCATTGTATGCAACTGAAAGCTCGGGTGGTAGGGCCAATTGATATGCTACATTACCAACCTTTGTTAAAAATTTTGAAATGTCCTATTATATTGCGCGATTTATGGTTGTCCTTCTTACGGAACCTTAGTACACCTTCATCAGTGCCACCTTTATTAATACATTTTCACCAACTTCAAAATTAGATTTTTTACTTCTATTCTCTACATAACTATTTTGCCGATCTTGAACTGCATTTATTTGCTTTCTGATCTTATCTACAGTTAAAACTGTTCACTCGACATCTTACTAACTTCATTTCATTGAGTCAATGATCTGCACCGTTTGTCATAGAGAGCTTTGTACGGTGTCATTCAGATGGTAGCTTGAAAATTGTCTTTATAGACCATGCTAAAATTCAATTTTCTTCCCAATGCTCCATGCAAGTTCCAGAACTTCAAGGTAAATCTCGGGGCCGTGTCCGAAATAATAGATATAGGAACTGCATGAAATATGACTATCTTCTATATGTATTGCTGAACCTACTGATCCAAATTGAACGGCATTCTCACTGGCAAAAAGATATCAGTCTTCATTAACCAATCGACAATTACACAAATTGCACTATTTCGCTTCACCGATTTCGAAACCCAACTATATAATCCATGGAAATATGCTCCCATTTCAATTCTCGTATTTCTAAAAGATTTAACAACGTTGTAGGTCTTTGATGCTTTACTTTAACAAACTATATACTTGCAGACGAAAGGTTTGATATTTCTTTTATATTCTTCAACCGGAATATATTTCGAATCTCTCGATACATCTTTGTACCATCAAGATGAATGGTATGTAAGGTGGAGTGAGTTTCTTCTAAAATTTCCTTTTTTTATTTTATCATCCTTAGGCACATAAAACCTTCTTCTGAACTTTAATGTCTTATTCGAAGATACCTCAAAATCCTTCATTTTATTTGATCAAACCTCACTTCTAATTTTCTGGAGAATTGAATCCTTAGCTTGCGCCTTAATAATTTGATTTTTAAGATTTGGTCGAACAATCAAAGTTGCTATTTGAGCTGTGATCTGATTCGCAGAAACAACAATATTGATTTTTGCCTTCTCAAAATCCTTAACCAACTAATACTGATCCGATATAAAAGAAGCCAACTGCGCCTTACTTTATTCTCAAAGTGTCTGCAACCGCATTAGCCTTACTCGAATGGTATGAATAGTAGAATAATAGTCATTTAACAACTCTAAAAATCTCATTTGCCTCATATTCAATTCTTTATAGATGAAGAAATACTTGATACTCTTATGATTGGTATAGGTTTCATACTTGCTTCCATACAGACATCGATGCCTAACTTTAATACATAAACCACCACCTCAAGCTCAAGGTCATGCGTCAGGTAATTATGCTCATGTTGCTTCTACTTAAATGGTCTTGAAGCATAGACAATTACCTTGCCATGCTGTATCAAAACACACCTAAAGCCTTGTATATATGTATCACTATAAATCACAAAAATCCTTAGCCTTCTGGAATAGCTAACATTGGTGCCATAACTAACCATTGTTTCATATTTTGAAAACTGTTCACACTTATCTGACTAGTGAAACTTCCATTTCGAGTTAACTGAGTCATTGGTCCAGCCACTTTAGAGAGACCTTCGGTGAATAATAACTAGCTAAACCTAGAAACTACGAACATTACCCACAATAGTTGGACAGTTCTACTTAATTATTATATCCACCTTATTTAGAGCAACTTCAATTTTATTTCCAATAACTACGTGACCAAGAAACCCAACGTTTCCTTTTTTAGAGTTTCTAGCACTATTCTGAGATGCTCCTTATCTAATTCTGATCTTGCGATGGATTATTACGTCATCAATAAAGACTATGACAAATTGATCCAGGAGTTGATGAAACACCATATTCATCAAATCTATAAATACCTTCGAAACATTAGTTACTCCAAAAGGCATCACGAAAAATTCATAATGACCACATCTAGTCCTAAAAGCTAACTTCGGCATATAGCTTGACTTTATCTTTAATTTATGATACCCAGATTGCAGATCGATCTTAGATAATACCTTTGCCCCTCTGAAATGGTCAAACAAATATGCTATTTGGGGGCAGAGGTTACTTGTTCTTAAAGTTAATTTGTTAAATTCACGGTAATCTATGCACATTCTTATGGCACCATCATTCTTCTTAAAAAACAATATTGGTGCTCCCTATGGATGGAGAGACACTAGGTTGAATAAAATCATTATCCAACAAATCCTGAATCTGAACATTTCACTATTCTAGCTCTATTGGTGCCATTCGATAAGATAATTTCTATACTGGCACCACTCCAGGATGCAAACTCGACATGTTTATCACGTGAGGCACCTGGTAGATATTTTGGAAACACATCTTCAAATTCTCTCACTATCGATACCTCACTCAACTTATCTTCCTGATCCTGCATTCCCAAAACACTGACTAGGAACCCGTGACTGTTATTTTCCCCAACATCTAATTCTTAGGCTTTAACGCTGAAATCATACGTGTTTATGGTTTGTTCTTTATCCTTCCTAGAGCTTTAAAAAACACTTCATTCTCTCGACATCGAATAATGGTGATTAAATCTCAATCAGTCCATGCCTAAAATTATGTCAAAGTTTTTCATGTCTATTATGAAAATGTGTGCCTCGAACGATCTTCTCAATGTCCATTTTAACTAACTTAGCTGTCTTATCTGTATTTAACGCACTACCTGTGAGAATGCTAACCACTAGTATGCTATCAGACTTATCACATGCAATACTATATTTAGCTATGAAAGACAATGAAACAAAATAATGCATTGCCTTGGAGTCAAATGATGCATAAGCAAGAAAATCAGCTATTAAACGAATGATTGTTATAACATTGTAGTTTTGCTCTGCCTCTTGTTCAGTCAAAGCAAAGAATCAAGCATTTCCCTTGTTATTCTTATCCTTCTACTATTTCTTCCTTTGGGCAAACTTCGTGCAATTTCGAGTCACGTGGCCTGGCTTACCACTCTAAATAAACATTATTTCCCATCAGATACTCTTCTTTGTGCTACTTTCCACACTTAGGACATGGTGGAATGGGATTACCTCGTCTTTGCTGGTATTAATTCCAGTGTTTTCCTTTTTATTCTGCCATTTTTCCTTTTCCTTATCCTGGTTATTCCATTTTTTCCTAGTCCAATTCTTATTTTGATTACTAACCTGACCCTAATGGTCAGCACTTGTCTTTTGCTCATACTTCTCTGTACCGGCCTTTTGATATCAAATAGTATGAGCTCGTTCAAAACTGTAAGAGCTACCTGCACTAAATCTCTCCATCGATTCCTTCTAGTGAAGCCTAATTTGAAAGAAATAAAAGGATTCAGTATTTTTATACACATACTAAAATATATAATCAATCAAGTTACACCACATTTATACGAGCAAGAAAGTGAGAAAAGAGAGAAAAATAAAATCTCTTGAACTTGACGGTTAAGTTTGAAGAAAAGTTTTAAACTATCATACCAAGCTGTAACATTTTATATTTTAGGATTTGATTTTTTACAAAATTGTCCTTCTTAGGTTTTCGAAATTTGGATTAAATTAAAATTTTCCTTGTTTTCTTTTATATCGTAGATTACATTTATATCACTACAACATAAAAGAGCCGAAAGACTTGGCAGCCCCGTATCGCTATTTCCCGTCGTCGTAATTCATTTTTTTTTTTCATTCATTCATTTTCACACGCCACCTCCACTACAGTTTTCTCCATTTCCATACGCAACTTCTTTATCCCAAATTCTTTCGTATTTCTTTCACAATCTCTCTAAATTTGCACGTAATATAACTCTAGGGGTTCGACATTCTTAACACCTGATAAAGGACTTGAGGTACCCTTTTTCTTTTTTTCTTCTATGGGTCTTTACAATTATGTGAATATATGATTGAATCCGAAGTTTGAATTGATTGTGAGATTTTTTTATGATTTGGGAATTAATTAAAATTGTTTCTTGTGTCTAATCCGTCAAAAAATGGATTTTTGGATACAATGTGCTTCTCAACGCTCTAAAAGCCAGCTTCTTTTACAACGTTTGGTTCTGATTGTTAAACAATGTTTGTCTAATTCATTATGAGCTATACAACCATGACTGACCCGAGAATAATGTGTAGGGAAAGTATTTGATAAATGGTAGGATTAAGTTTGAGATTTTCTACTTTAATAATCAGTTTTACTATGAGTTGATATGGTAGTTTATTATTACAACATGTTGAATTTGTTATTTTCGTGTCCGTGCAGTGTCCAGACAAAAGCATCGTGTCCGCGTCGTATTCGCTCGATGTCCATACACAACGCAGGCACGAACACAAGGTCTCCACCGTGACCGTGTTGTGTCTTCGTGCACCATGGAGACATAGGCGGATACTCTTTTTTTTCTCTCTTTGTAAAATGGAACGAAATATGCAATTTGTTCCATTTTGTGTATTTGTGCCTGAGCATTTTTTTAATTTCCTACTGCATATCATTGGAATCACTTTCAACTCTAGGTGGTTGGATTAATATTTTACCAATGTTTTACTAATGCAGAAACAAGAAGTACTAGCTGTTTCAATTCATGGAAGGTAGAGACTACCATTAAAATTGCTTTTCTTCTTCTCTAAAATTCTCTGTTGGATGCAAGGCCAAACCCTCATTAATGAATTTTTCATGAAGAATAACTGAAATTCTGTAGATGTTGCACAAAAAATGCTACTGGTGATCGTGGTTCAGAATTTTTAGGTGGTTATTATTATTATAGTGACAATCGGTATTCACTCAATTCTTTGCAATTTACCTGTTTATACATTACCGCCTACTTGCATACTCTGTTGTGTTTATATAAGATATTTGATAAAGTTATGACTTGCTTGTTCATGCTTATCTAGAGATTAAGAGCGGCAACAAATGTGTGTTGCGTTGTGTGTAATAGCATCACTTCTGTACCCATCCAAGTAAATTTGAATTTGAAATTTCAGCGAATCTATAATTTGTTTGGGTGTTCCTTGAAAATGTTGAATTCTTTTNTGTGTTGCGTTGTGTGTAATAGCATCACTTCTGTACCCATCCAAGTAAATTTGAATTTGAAATTTCAGCGAATCTATAATTTGTTTGGGTGTTCCTTGAAAATGTTGAATTCTTTTGTTTTAAATCAAATATCATATAATTTTTTTTTGAGTTTGATAGCTTTAAAATGCCAATAACTAAAAAAGGAAGAAAATGAAAATTATATGCATTACCGCTTACTTGCATACTCTGTTGTTATGTATTGGCTGATGAACAATTTTAACTTATCAATAATTTGTAGCGCATGTGTTTATATATGATATTTGGTGCAAACCGAGGATGATGGTGTTGATGACACTGAGAAACATCTTTTTTTTTTTAATAGCTTTAGGGGTTTAATTTTTTGCTTTTAGTTATGTAAAAATTAGAATTAGTTAGGGATAGAGTTGGTATGTTAAAAAAAAAGAAAAAGGGAGACACGATCTGTGTCACATAGACACCGCCTCCGTGTGCGCACACGGAGGCAATTTTTTTTTAAATACAGTCGTAACAATAACATTTTCACTAAAGTGACAAAAACCCAGATCAAAAGTATATATTTCACTTCTCATATAACCCCCACTCTTTGTTTGCTGTCATGTGAGGAAGAGTTTCTATGAGATTTAAATTTCTTAGAAGCTTCTTCCTTCTATAATAATGAATTTTTGCTTCATATACTAATAAATTTCTCGATTTTACTTATATCATATGCGGTAGTATTATTCATTTTTACAATCCTTATGTTTTGGAATTTTCAATATTTTTATTTATTCTTTCGATTCCTTATTTTATCTTTTATTTTTTTCGTGAAAAAGGAATTTCTACGTCATTTTATTTGTGGTACTTGAATTTTTATCAAATTATATTAATGTTTATCTTTAATCGATTACAATGTATTTTTTTCCTATAGGAGCTTCTGTGCTTCAAAAGGTGGGCTATAGAGTTTTGTGAATACTAATATTTACTGTGATTCAAAAGATGGGCGAGTAAGAAAATTACTATGTTAAAAGGATAAATTATTGAAAATAGTTATACTTGCTGACTATTTTTTGGGTTTTATAAGAAATTAAAGTGTACATTTTTTGTGCCTTTTCTTTCGACATTGTCATTTACAAATGAATTTCTCTAAAATTTACAAATACTTATTTTTAACATTAAACAACGAATGTGCAATGCACGTTTCCTTCACTAGTTCTATTACAAGTCCCAACAAATAATGAAAATAAATAAATTAAGTTAGTTAACTTTAAGTTGTTGAAAAATGAAACTAAAACAAATGACAGAAATGAAGGCTAGTTTATGTAAATGGAGTTTAACCTAGCAACGCTACCTAACAATCAAGCTCAATTGGACCATTTCTCGAGTTCATAATTCTATTATATTTTATATTATTTTCTAAACTCATTCAACTACAACATATTAAGATTTCAGAATTTTCTAATATCATTTAGGAACGCAATTGAACACAATCATACGCCTAAAGCTGTTCCGGGTACATTGAATACAACAAATGAAAAGAGCATCATTCCAACCTTCAAATGACTTGATTCCAAAGCCAACGGATAGAGGACTCAGATCTTTCAAACCCCATTGGTCTCATTCAAAAATTTGCAAAGTTTGGAGTAACAGTTTGAAAATCTAACAAAAAGCTAAAATTTCTACTTTACATTTTTACATGTCCAAATCTGCACACCCAATTATATCTTCATGCCAAAAATTTTGCTAACATTCCATACTATTATGATTTAATAAACAAGAATTCATAGAGTTATATGAAAATCTAATTTCATGACCAAATGAAGTACAAGCTCAAAATGCAAACAATCTTATAAATCCATTATCTTAGTTTAAATTTTAAAACAACATTAAAGTAAATCCTACCTGTGGGAACCTTGGACTTTGATTTGATTTACATTCCCTTGGTTACTCCACAGTACATTCAATCCCAATTGAACAAAGCTCCATTTAATTCCATATCTGTAATCCCTTTAGAACAAATATGCATATTAACATGTAAAACATGAAAATTTCTTGTCATAGACATTTTCACGTAGTTGGATTATCAATGAAACCCTTACGTTCGAAGAATCTCTCGGGGTCATAGAAACCTTTTATGATTATAAAACTTTAACTTTAATGGTTCACATCTTGCAATTACATTTATACACACAAAATATTTATAAAAAAATTAGTATTAACTCTAATATTAAACCATTTAGTTAAACCAGCTTTATTTTTTTGAAACCATAATTATTGTTCATTTATCAATTCAAGTCCTACTCACTGCTAATACATCTAAAAGCCACAATTACAACTTGTTGCATTTAAAGCCCTAACTCCAATTTGTCGAAAAGCTGTCGTCTTATTCACTGCCAAAGCATCTAAAAGCCCTAATTCCAGCTCGAAAGTTGTCTTCTTCCAAGGTTCTGATTCCATGTTATACATATACAACTCGTGCAGAATAAAGTTTATACCATCCTAGATATTTTTAGATTTGTTAAGAAGGAAAATATAAGAATGTTTTAAATTAAAGTTATCTTTTCTCATATTAGACTTCTAATAAATTTAGGATATCTTTTGGCATAAACTTTCACGATAAGACTCAACTTCTAATAATCTTGAATATCTTTGGGCACATCTTTGACGATAAGATTGGACTTCTAATAATCTTAGATATCTTTCGACGTGTCTTTTACGACAAGATTGGACTTCTACAAGTCTAGGATATCTTTTATGATAATTACATATATTTTATGATAAATTTACCTTGTTATTGCTTATTGTAAAGATAATATTTTAATTATTTCTATCTTTGGTAATTATTTTACCTATAAGTAAAGTAGTTTATCAAGATTGAAACTGAACCTTTTGGAAAAATAATTTCTCTACAGTTCATGTTCAACAAAATTGAGCTGCCACCATCTTCAAAAACCAGACGGAGATGATGATTCATTGATAAAATCCAAAGCCAATGTTTTCTTCAATGTCTAAATAAATTAATTGAGCTGCCTCTTTTTTTGCTCTCCAAAGTCTCTAAAATCTCCCCCTCACTTTTGGACGGCCCTAGGGTTTTAAAAGAGTCCCCAAAATTTGTTTCCATAAGAGTTGTAATCAAATTAGGAAACTAGAAAATTTTCACCGATTTAGTCTGGGTGGGCGCCTAGTACAAAATGGGGCGGCCGCCTATGCATAAAAATTTGTTCTTGTAAATGGGGTTGAGGGTTGGGCTAACTGTGCGGCCCCAAGTTATAAGAAATTTCGTGAATTTTCCTTTCAGTCCTTTTCTTTATTCCTTCTTCCATCTTGATCCTTCACATCAAATTACTTCAATGTTAGTGCTTCAACTTTTACTCAAATACATATTAGTCCCAAAACTTCTATCAATTGGTCGATTTATCCTTCTTTCTTTTCCAATTGCTTAGAAACAGGTCGAAATTTGAAATAAGATAAAATTAGCATAAGTTAAGTAAAATACAATAATAAAACGACACAAAAGCTTAGTAATATAGCCCCAAATAAGTGCACAAAAATACACTTATCATTTTCCAAACTCAAAATGCTCACCTTTGAATTGGAACAATTAACAATGAGAGATGATGAACAATTCAAGGACTTCTACATCAAATTTAGTGACATCACCAATTCAACATATACTTTTGGAAATAAGTACTTAGAGAGCAAGATAGTAAAGAAGATCTTTAGATCTCTACCTGATTGATTTTATTCCAAAGTAACTGCCATAGAAAAAGTAAAGATATTCAAACCGTAAAGGTGTAAGAACTGATGGGTTCACTGATGACATATGAGTTGCATTTCCATAGAAAGAATAAAGAAAGTGGATCTAGAGTTGTCTTCAAAGCCAAAAATATTGAAGAATAGGTTGAGGATGAAGAAAGTGAGACTGATGAACATATGACCATGTTCATGAAACAATTCAAGAAATTCCTATGGAACAATAAAAAATGAAGGTATACAAAATTTCAATCTTAACAAAAGAAGAAGTTCTTCAACAATTCAAGGCCAAATTCATCTTCCTTCATGGAAAGGACTCAAAACCCCATTCAATGTCATGAGTGTAAGGGATATGGGCATATAACATGTTAGTGTGCCAATGTATTGAAAAACGTTTCATACAAAGAAGACCATGAATATTACTTGGAGTAAAGAAGATGAAAGAGAATCAGATTATGACGAGGAGGACAAAACTACTGATAACCAGTTAATTTTTTTACTATCATTGTACAATCTGATTCTCTCTCTCTACAATTGTTACCTGCAGGTACAAACTCACTAGTAAAAAATACAGTCGGACCAAGTCATATATGTTCAGAATACACCATCCTAAAAGAAAATCTGGAAATAGAACAAGAAAAGAATATCACTCTTCATGCAATGATTGAGTCCATTGAAGAAGAAAATGCTATGGCTGCAACTGAAAAAGAAACTATGTCCAAAGTTCTAAAAGAAAAAAGAAAATCAAATTTTGGAGCTCCTTGCTAAATTGAGTCAATTTTTAAGGTGTTCGTATATTGTGATAGATGGATTATCCATTTTGAAAAATGTGATGTTCGTTACTGACTTGAAAGCTAACCTAACTAGTGTATGTCAAATTTGTGATGATGAGATCATGACAATGCTCACTAAAAGTACATGTAAGGTCATAAAAAATGATGGCATTTTTGTTCTAAGTGGTGTTAGGTCCAGTGATAAATACTATTTACTTGAATCTAAAATCTCTTGTCATGTTTCAAAAGTTGACTTTATAGACTTATGGCATAAATGGTTGGGATACCTAAACTATGGAGATCTTGTCAGACTTACTAAGCTCAATGAAGTAAGAGGAGCTCCTAAACTTATAGAAAAACCTGAAGATGTATGTATCATGCCTGAAAGGTTAACAAACTAGAACTACACATAAACAAGGTTAATTTCTTACTACATCTCACTGTCTTGAACATCATGCTACATATGGACTTGATGGGGCCAATTCAGACTGAAAGCCTCACTAGTAAACGATATATTTAAGTTGTTATTGATGATTTTTCTAAGTATACTTAGGTAGATCGAACATTTGGGCAATTTTGTTCCTAAAAGTGATAAAGGAATATTAATTGGCAATTCTGAAATTAGTCGAGATTATATGATCTATAACATGCGGACTCAAACCATTATTAAGTCCATTAATGTTAAAATCAATTATACTGATGACTTTTCTACTTTTTATAGGAACCTGAAATTCAGAATTTGGAAGAATAGATTGAAGAAAATCAAAACAATCGGGAAAACTATGTTGTAGATTCAGGTAGCGCCAGTTCGAAAGAACTGCCAGTAGCCAGTTCCGTTGATCCTATATCAATTACTAGAGGTGTTGACCCACCAAAGGAACCTAGATACAAAATACTCATCTCTTGGATAACATACTTTTTGACCTTGGAGATGGTGTGGTGACTAGAAGGAAACTTGCCACTAAACTTAGAAATGTGTGTTATACTTTACATATTGAGCTAAAAATGTCATTGAGGCACTTGTTGCTGAATCTTGGGTACTAGTAATGCAAGAAAAATTGGCTCAATTTGAGCAAAATAATGTATGGAAGTTAGTTCTTTGGCCAACAGATACAAATGTGGTTGGACGAAAATGGATCTTCAAAAACAAATTAGATGAGCATGATAACATTGTTAGAAATAAGGTACAATTTGTAGCACAGGTTTGCACCCAAGTTGACGGAGTGGACTTTGAAGAGACTTTTGCACCTGTAGCCAGACTTGAATCCATTAGACTTCTATTATCTATTGCATGTCAAATGGGGTTCAAACTTTATCAGATGGACGTCAAGAGTGCATTTCTAAATGGAATTTTAAATGAAGAAGCCTACATTAAGCAACGAAAATGATTCATTAACCTATATCTTCCTGACCATATCTTCAGCTTAAAATAGCATTGTATGGACTGAAACAAGCTCATCGAGCTTGATATGAAAGACTTACTATGTTCCTACTTGAAAAATGATACAAAAGAGATAGAGCTGATAAAATATTGTTCATCAGATAGATCAAGTTCGAATTAAGTATGGCACAAATATATGTTGATGATAGCGTTTGGATCCACATCTGAAACAAATTCTAAGGAGTTTGTTACTCTTATACAAAACGAGTTTGAAATGAGTATGGTTGGTTCTTGGGTTTGTAGGTTAAGCAAGTTGATGCAGGGATTTTCATCTTATAGGCTAATTACACAAATAATTTGGTGAAGAAATTTGGTCTGAAAAACACCAAAACAATCCGGACTCCCATGAGTACGTCTTTAAATATGTGCAAAGATGAGCAGGGTAAGAACGTCTACCTAACCTATATAGGAGCATGATTGACAATTTGCTGTATCTAAATGCAAGCCATCCTGACATAGCCTTCAACATTAGAGTCTGTGCAAGTTATCAAGCTAAACAAAAAAAAAAAAAAAAAAAATCCCATTGGATAGCTATTAAACGAATCATTAGATTTGTTAATAGAACTTCCAGCTTTGGTTTATGGTACACTAAAGATTCTAATTCTCAATTTGCAGGATATACATATGCTAAATGGGCAGGGGACATGAATGATAGAAAAAACATATTTGGAGGTTGTTTCTACGTAAGTAATAACCTTATCTCATAGCTAAGTAAGAAATAAAACTCTATTTTCTTGTCTACTATAAAAGTTGAATCGCTTTCGGCATTTGCTGTTCACGACTACTCTGGATGAAACAGATGCTCAGTAACTATGGTATTGAACAAATTTCCCTTACCGTGTTCTGTGAAAATACTAGTGCTATAAATATCTCTAAGGACCATGTCTAGCAATCTAAGACTAAGGACATTGATATTCGAAATCACTTCATTAGGGACTTAGTTGAATGGAATGTAATTGTCTTCCATCACAAAAATACAGAAGGACAACTGGCTGATTTACTCACCAATGCTTAAGATATTATTAGATTTGAAACATTGAAAAAAATATTGGGCATATACTTGATGCATTAAACCAGTATGATGTACATATCTTTTATTATTTTATTTTTTGTGTTCATCTTGAGTGTTGCATTTTTTTTTTATAAAAACAAAAAAAAAATTGAAAAAGATAAAAAGAAAAATTGGGGTTTTTCTTGCAAAAATCACAAGATGTAAATTTCTGATTGATTTATAATTGTTGAAATGAACTTGGATTCTCCCATCGGTGTGTTGTGCTCTCTATAACTTATGGTAAATTATTGTTAGATGAGTACACCCATTAGGACAATGTGACTACTTCAATTGTGACCATTTACTGACTGGGTTGTCATTTTAAGATGACAAGTGTTTTAAGTGTAGACCTATTGTCAATATCTATGTCTTTCTGCACTGCAATATGATGTTGTGTAAGCATGCAAGTTCATTGGAGGAGAGAGCTCACCATAAACGTGTGAAGCTGTCCTTAATAATGAAATAAAAGTTAACCCTATGACTATATAAAGGTCAACTATATGAATTAAAAAGACTATGAACTAAAAGAAAATTGAAGAGTAATCATGAGCATTCAAAAGAAAATTAAAAAATTTATATACATACTCAAGCCTGGTACACACATATTTTATATATACAAGGACAATTTCAGATGATAACTGGTTTGAAATACACTTCTGTATGTAATTACCGCAAGCGTTAATTTTGGTTAGGACATGATTCATAATTGATTACTCTAAATGGTCATTTTACACACTCACATATTAATCTAAGAAATTAATTGAATATAATTGTGATATCTAGAAATTTCATGATTATCTTGATAATTGTGAACTAATTATAAAATTGATCTGATTGTGAAATTTGTCCAAAAATATGATAGTTGATTCAATTTTGTAAATTTCATTATTTTTGTGTGATTGATATATGTGGGTTTTTTCGCAAATTTTCTGATCAACTGGAAAAAGTTGGTAGTGAACTCTAGTATCCACCACAAGAAGGAAAAATTGTGCAAAAATGTTTAGAAACAAAATCTAGGTCAAATATGAAGAGTCAGTTTAGCCTTATTTAATGTTAAAATTTGAGAAATTGCTCATTGCATTTGATTTAGAACTTTTGTAGCTTCAAACTATTTTTCCTGATTATAAATGGCAACTATACGTAAGGGGGAGACTAAGAGCCAACCAGTTCCACTCTTGCCTCACTGAAGGGACACTTTTTAACCTCCTATCATGTTAGACTAAAGCAAATGTGGCTGCTATTGCTCCTACTAAGAAGTCCAAGAAATCTTCCTTCCCATTGACTGGTTCTATATGTCCTAACCTTTTTAGTCTAGCTATGATTGTTCCTTTAATTCCAAAAAAAGTGGGAGTAGTAGAATTAATTAGGGTATTTGAGTTAGGGGGAGTATGCGTTTAGTGATGGAATGTGGATAACTGTTTTTCAACTAACTATGCTAATTAAGAGGGAGTCGATCATATGGAATACTTGATCACAATTATCACACACATGATATTAAAAGTCTAGAATTAACTATTGAAATTAAGCTAAGCCAAATGGGGTATTGTTCGAAAAAAATATGTCATGTTTTTACATATTAATTTATTGGTTTACATAATGTATGGATTGATTTTTAAATGTCAAGAAAACTGCCAAAAATGTGGAATATGGTACATGTCCTAATAGATAGTCAGTTCTGACAAATTGAGATGATAAGAAGATCTGTCTAGAATATTTGAGCTGCGAATTTTATATTTTTTTCTTATATAATAGGATATGATTTCGTGTTATACATATATAATTTGTGCAAAATAAATTTTATACCTACCTAGATTTTTTAGATATGTTTAGAAGGAAAATATAAGGATTTGTTAAATAAAAGTTATCTTTCCTTATGTTCGACTTCTAACAAATCCATGATATTTTTTAGCATATCTTTTATGATAAAATTGGATTTTCAATAATCCTTGATATCTTTTGACATATCTTTCATGATAAGATTGGACTTCTAATAATTTAGGATATTTTTTAGCTTATCTTTTATGATAAGATGGGACATCTACAAGTTTAGGATATCTTTTATGATAATTGCATATATTTTATGATAATTTTACCTTATTAATGCAGATTATCAAGATAATATTTTATTTCTATCTTTGATAATTATTTTACTTATAAGTACAGTAGTTCATCAAGATTGAAATTGGAGCTTTTGGAAAATAATTTCTCTGCCGTTCGTGTTCAATAAAATTGAGCAACCACTATCTTCGAAGAACGGACGGAGATGATGCTTCATTGATAAAATCCAAAACCAATGTTTTCTTGAAGTCGTTGAAGAATTCAAAGACAAATTGAAACTTCGAAAAAGACACACAAGTTCGGGACCTAGATGTGCCGTGTTCTACCACCGTCGTGCAACTGCAAATGGAATTTGTGCTTTATTGAAGATTTTCAAATTCCGTCGTCTTCTTCATCCGTATTTGAAGAAAACCGACAAGAACGTTAATGTACAATCCTATTCTTCGATCAAACTGCTTAACTTGAGTTAAAAATGCGATTATTAATCCAAGTGGTGGTTGTGATCGAGTACAATAGTGAAATGACGATAAATCAATACCAGGGGGGGTTATTCTACTTCTACAACTCAAAACAAGAAGAAAACAAGGGAATTGTTCTTAGATTTTCTTAGATTATTTTTTGTTAATTTTGCGAAATTCGAAACTAAGACTATTATATTTTTTATCGTTTGATTAAATAGATTGTTCTAATTGTGGCATGGGGGCCCTAGATGTTTTCATTCGAGGTTTACCATGTTATATCTGGTGTTCTAATTTTAATATTTCAATTAATTTTTGCACTCTATTAAGATCTTAGAACACACCACATCCTACACGTATCATTCAGAACTATTAGAAGTTGAGTGTTGGAAGTTTTGACTGACTATCGTCCAAAACTATAACAGTGAAATTCAAATTCAATATTTTAATTTATCTAGATTTTAAAACTTTACACGTATATACACACATACATATATTATATATACATGCAGAGTTACATACATGTGTTTGTCATTATTCCTCATATGAGACTAAGTCTTCATCCACCAAAATCCGTCTTCTTCTTCACCAACAAATTTGTCCTTTTTGTAAATATACTGGCCAAAAGAATGGAAGAACTAGAACAGGATCAACGTGTCAAAGACAACAGCTTTACCTAGCCCTTTGATCCAATTGTAGCCGCAGTTTGCCCAACTTCAGACACGCATTGTAAATATTAATTCAGTTTGAGTTGTAATTTCATTTTCATTGTAATAATTTATTTCAGTTGTAAAATAACTCTGATATTTGTAAATGTTTAGTATGATTCTTCATCATTTAAACTTATACTCCTATCACTTAGGTTTTTCTTCCGCAAGCTATTATAGAGGGTATTAATCATTCAAAAATCTTTCAAGCTTACTGGTGTTCCCCCCTGCACTAGCCATTGTAATTTTTTTGCTTTCATCAATTGTAATTATCGCTTTCATCAATCAATGATCAATTTACTTTCAATACATCTAATTTCTTTGTTGGAAGATTTTTACAAATTGTAATCAAATTTTCTTTCATCTCGAAATGATGGAGAAAATGCAGAAAGTAGTCTAGCAGAGCAGACTACTACCGCACGGTGTCTCTTTCTATGCCAGAAGAAAGGTACCCCGTAAAAGTTGGTATCAGAGTTGCGGTTCACGACCCTCGATAAGAAAGCTATGGATCCAATTACAACAAACACCACAAAAGTCATAGATCCTCAAAAGAGGAGTACGAAATAGTGCATGGATGCGCTTGATGAGACAACTACTGAGTTGTGCTACGCTATGGAAGGCCTTGAGGAAAAAGTCTAGGTGGCAGAGATAAAAATTCGTGAATTACGCATCCAACTGGAAAAAAATTGATGGGCTTGCACAACAATGACTGAAACTGTTGCAATCATACCTGATTTGTAGGATAAAATGGAAGCATTGAGAGCTTAATTACGAATACTTAACGTGCGGTTGGCAATAGGCAAGCCCCCGCACAAGAGTATGTTCTCAGGCTCAGAATTTTGAAACCATGTACCTACGGAGGGGCATGTGATACAAAAGAAGTCAATAACTTCTTGTTTGATATGGAACGATACTTTATTGCTGCTTCGATCGAAGATGAAGCAAGAAAGGTTACAATAGTTACCATGTATCTTGGTGGAGATGTAAAATTGTAGCAGACAAAGTATGCTGATATTCAGGCCAACACAGTCCGAATAGATTCTTGGGATCTACACAAGGAATCGATTAGATCGCAATTTTTTTCCAGAAAATGTGAAATATCAGGCACGACGGGCACTACGAGAACTGAAACATACAAGTTCTATCAGGAAGTACGTGAAAACCTTTTCAGGACATATACTGAATGCTCCATCAGGGAGTACGTGAAAACCTTTTCAGGACATATGCTGAATATTCGAGATATATCGGAAAATGATAAGCTATTCAACTTCATGGAAGGGTTGAAATCATGGACACGTACGAAACTTCAAAGACATAAGTTTACTGATTTGAGCGCGGTCATGGAAGCCGCTGAATGTTTAAGTGACTATCAATCGAAATCAAGAAAACATCGACCTTCAGAGAATAGTCAAGTTATTGGAGGTAGAAGCAGACCTTAGAGACCCCTTGAACTCAAATGGGGAAGATCTTTACTCTCACAATAAGGGAGGAACCTATCAAAGCACCCGTCAGAGTAACTTTTAGGGAAATTATCAAAATAGCCGTCAAGAAAACTATAACAATAGTGGCAGTAACAATTGGAATAAAGGAAAAGTAATAGAGGACAGATCTGATGCCACTCCTAAATTGATGTACTTTTTATGTAAAGGAACTCGTCGAGTAGTGGAGTACCCTCAGAAACGGATGGTGAATGCATATTATCAACTAGTGAGTGGCAGAATGAGTTCAAAGTAAGATGTCCCACAGTTAGGTGTCATGGTGAGACTGACTCCAAAGAGAATGAGGATGTAGTTGGCGCATTTTCATATCGGTGCAATACACCATTGCATCGAGCTCCTAAAAAGGATAATGTTCCCTCGAAAGAGGTAAAGATGGAAGAATCGAATGCTCATATTTGTAGGGCCAAAGGCCTAATGTACATTGAGGTAAAGATTAATGGAAAGCCAATCAAAGCTACCCACAACTACCTCGCAAGTACTCAGAATTATTTTGGAAAAAGGTAATGAAAAACTCAAAGCAACCAACTTCGCTGCCCAATCTATAGTTGGAGTAGCGAAATCAGTGTTGCTCAAATCGGGTCCTTTCGAGGGAAGAACAAACTTGTCTGCAGTTCAGATGGATTACTTCAAGCTTATTTTAGGATTGAAATTTCTTCGGGATACTAAGATAGCAGTGTTACCATATTCTGATGCATTAATGATGATGGGTAGTAAATTATGCGTCATCACTACACAAGCTGGAAAAATGGACGAGAAGCGTATCTCGATCTTGCAATTTGGTAAGGGTTTCAAA
>CAIGRN010166988.1:0-14204 GCA_903798345.1 Fraxinus anomala | reverse complement strand
AAAAAAAAAAAAAAAAAAGGACTGAACTCACTCCACCGCCCATTCATTTCGCTGGAAAAGAAGAAAATCTCAACTCACTCCCCTTACCGAATTTGCTGTGGACTACCACCGCGAAAACGTCCATCATCGACAGAGAAGCCCTGAACTCACAGCCCTTGTTGCCATTTGCACTTGGCATATTCGATTTTATTGAAGCAGAGGAAGAACCCGTTAGAAACTCACAGCCGTTATTGCCATTTTCTCTCAGGTAAAACATATTCTCTGCAGATGTTCAGTCCTTTCTTTTTTCTCTATAAAAAGAAAAAAGGTATACAAACAAATATTATGATTTGCAGACTTTATCATGGGACAATTGATTTATGTCTTTTTAATTGTATTTCGTGGGATCCATACATCAAGAAGTATAGTTTAGGAAACATAGCAGCTGCTTTCCAATCTCTGACTTGTGTTGCACTTGGATCTCCAAACTTCAGTATGGAGCATTTAGGTCTCCAATCTTTCATGTTGATGGCACTTGAGTTTTCAATAGACGCTTTTGCCATTATTTTTAGGGTAATTATATTAACACCATAATTTTTATGAATTTTTGAAACACAAGTCATCGTATTGATTATGGAACATTAAAATTGCTTAGATACTGTTGAAGCAAAGATGAGATGCCAAAATGAACTCTTTTATGGTAAATTCTCTGATTGTGAATGTTGATGTCCTTGCTCTCTTGTCAAAATATGGATAATGATTTGAGGACATTAGAAGAAGAAGAAGAAGAAGAAGAAGAAGAAGAAACATAAGATGGACTTATAATGGGTCTCATGGTTTCAAAAGAAATTTCTTTCTCCATCTTTATCTTTGTTCCAATATTACCTCTAGGCAATACTTATTCGTTGTACATTAACTGTCACTAGTGTATTGATCGATCGATCGAGCCATCAATCCATTCTCCATTTTTTTTACTTTCACTCATGTATAGCGAAGATGGTTCGATCGAGCATCAGTTTATTAAACAAGGCCACTATAAAACTTTTTTTTTTTACTTGTTGAGGGGGATGCAACTCAAATAAGCATTCTTTCTATACTCCAATGGCCTGTCAGATATTCCATCCAACATTATAAATGTGATTCCATCCATTAACTCTAATCCCTCATCTTCATTTTCATCGTGCAACATCAATCAAGCAGTTAGATTTGGTTACATGTTTCATATTTGAGTTTTATGTTGGATAGCAAAAATGGAAATTGAATGCACACGTATTTCTACTGGTGAATGCACCCTTATGAACACTAGAGGATTCTCACAAGCATCACTAGGGATGGGATATAGACAAGTCTATGTAATTGCACTATGTTGGTCACTCCCTGAATGAGTAGAGGTCTAGAGGATTCTTGAGCTGGTTTATACCTACACCTCTAGAACAATGCATGTAGACAAAGATAGAGTCTTTGCTAGAGATATCATCAAAGATGATGACATTTCTGATGAAGAAATCGGTGTATCCATTGCCTATTCATCATAACCATCGATAAACTTTGTAAAGTGAAGGCCTTAGGAATACCTTTCTCGCCATAAGACCCCTATATTTCATGACCAACAATGTTGTCGCCTACCTCGTCAATATATTTATGACCAAATTAGGGTATATGATGAAGTGAATGATGTAATTATTGTCATAATCAGAATATAGCTTTTCACAATGAAACTTGCGATTTTTTGATCTTAAAATAAAAAATGCATGGTAGTTTTTTCATTATTTTTTTATTTATACTTTTTATCATGAGAAATTACATTTCTTTCATTACCCATTGAAACTTAAAGGTAGCAATCTCATTTTTCTGATTGTCTGTTTCTCCTCAAATTTGTTTTTGTAGGTTGAAAGATGAGAATGGTCACATTATGGAGCATACTCAGGTAAGAATTATAATTCTCTGACAATTAAACTTTTAATTTATTCAGTTTAACTATTAATGTTTTAAGAGGAAATTGCACTAGATGTCAATTTTTGGCTTTGCATTTACAAAAATGTCACTTTTTTAAGTCTTTCCAATATTGTCACTTTACTACATGCTTGACATATATGTGCTTTTAATGGTCAATCTTCCAACATTACCATGACTGACTTGTGGAAAGAAAATATTTGACATGCATGTTATCATTTACATGGTTCGATCCGTCTCATAACAAAAGACGTGGATAACTAGTGTTAAATTTTTATGAAGTCAAACTGTAAATAATCTTGCTTTCACTTGCTAGTCCATATGAGTAATTATGCATTAGGGTGGAAATCCTGCGTACATACTTCACATATATGTGGTTTTAATGCGTCTCTCTGCTTCAATATGGAGTAAGTAGCCCTTCCATAATATCTACTTTGAGGTCAAAAGTAGATTTTCCGATAGTTAACTTCAATAGAGAAATGTCATCGCTGTGAACTGTAGTTCCCGGCAGTTCATCGTAGTAATTCTCGGCAGGTGGGAGAATCTTGACAGATGAACTGTCGAGACCCGAAAGTTCTTCTCAGTTTTTCTCGACACATGACAGTTCCACATGTCGAACGCTGGTTCATCCGAGCGCAATATATGCGTTTCGCATTAACATGTACGAAATATTGTGCATCACAATTTTTCATTTATTTTCGTGTAGTTGTAATATATTGTTTCGTGTATTCTGATTTTCGTACTATTGTTGATATTCATTTTATTTCCTTATATGATATTCATATTATTTCGTTAAATTGTATTTCGTAATTTATTGTTGTACTTTGGCATCAACGTGTACCACATATCACGATCTGACATTATCTTTATTTTCTTGTTGTACCTTGCAGAAGAGATGGATTTTGAATTCTTGGTTTCGAAAAATGTACGGCTGCGGGCCCGTATTTCACAACAAAACAACTTGAAGTACGTAAAAATGGTCATGGACCATTTGGATGAGCGACAGCGCCAAGTCTTCCGCAACTCAGCACTCGAGTTTCTTGCCGAGGTTGCAGACATCCAATTTTCCCCCAACTGATCCAAAAACTCATCTTTAGATCTATACGGACTGATAAGGTCAATGAATTGTGGTTCAATGTGCAAGGCCACTTTACCCGGTTTGGACTGCAAGAGTATGCAGTCGTGACGCGATTAAGATGTAGTTTCCCTCCAGAGGGCAATCAATTTACTTGAGTCTTTTGTATTCACTTTTTTCAATGTGCAAGGCCACTTTACTCGATTTGGACTGCAAGAGTATGCAGTCGTGATGGGATTAAGATGTGGTCTCCTCCGGAGGGCGATCAATTTACTCGAGTCTTGGAAAAGAGGAGACTGAAGGAGAAATACTTCAAATCACTGGACAATATTTCTTGCGCCCAACTTGAGAAGACCTTTATCCGATCGTCGAACTTGGGGCTGATCGGTACAAGCTCGGGCTTACTCTCATTGTCTAAGGAGTATTCTACACTCCAAATAATAATGTGGGTATATGTGCATCGACATTGTCAATTGTCGATGACCTCGACTTATTTTTTTCCTATGCCAAGAGAAAGAAGGAGAATGAGATCAGTTATACAGTTCATGGTTTCTCCATCACCCTGCACGTACGAACCATTATTTTAAACATCGTATTCTGTTATTTTGATGTACATATATTTCATGCCCATGCGATGTCACGTGACAATGCTTTTCTGCTATGACAGATATGGGTGTTCGAGGTAGTACCGAAAATTGGAGAACGGTTTGCTCAGTGGCTTAGGGAATGATTGCCAAAGCTTCGTCGCTGGACAACTACAAAACAATCGCAACATCGTACATACGATACGTCGAACACACAAATACTTTTTCATTGTTGCCATTTTCTTGTGTTTGCAGTTGCAGGTGCATGCCACGATGCTCCACACCAAAGCCGAGTGTGCCTAACCACATATCTCCACTCTCGTGCCATATAAAGATCGTAGCGTGCCCACTTTGGACGACATTACCCAGAACATTATCGCTCTATAGTTTGCCGCAGATGCATTTGGCAGTGGAGGTCATGACCATTGGTTCATGGTTCACTTTATGGGGATTTTGATAAAATCGAGAAACAAAATCATTCAACTTAGGTAGAGCTGGAAATTGGTCCAAGAGACAATCAGAGGTTTCAGAATAGTCTACTACAGATCAGTCCAGTTTAGAGCTGTCGACAGTAATACATTGCCTACTTTACCTACACCACTAGCAACACCACATTATTCAATTGTCAATGATAGACCTTGCAGACAGATTATACCTCAACAGAAGTATGGAGAAGCGGATTTGGTAGCTTATTATACATTGAGTGCGGCTGGCAGTATTGATTCTACTGATACTCCGCTACATATTTAGAAGCAGTCGGTTGCAGTGATTCTAGCAGATTGTTGATACCTATAAGGAGGAGATTGAGTCATTGAATAAAAATAATAATTGGGATTTGGTGAAGTTGCCTAAGAATAAAAATGTTGTTAGCTACAATGGGTATTCAAAAGAAAGGCACATTAGGGATTGAAGATACAAGGTATAAGGCCAGATTGGTAGTAAAGGGCTACAGTTAGATTCCAGGTGTTGACTTCACGGATGTGTTTACACCAGTTGTAAAGCATAACTCTATTCGGGCTTTACTTGGAGTGGTGTTTAAGAATCACTTGGAGTTTTAGCAGATGAACGTCAAAACAACATTCTTATATGAAGAACTTGAGGAGAGCATTTACATGCAACAACTAAAGGGTTTCATAGTTTCTGAAAAGGAAGACTATGCGTGCTTGTTGAAGAAGTCTTAAATGGACTAAAGCAGTTACCGAGACAATGGTATAAAAGGTTCGATTCATTCATGACTACTCATGGTTTCATTAGAAGTAATTACCATAGTTGTGTGTGCTTCAGTAAGGGAGATGGTGGATCGATCATATATTTGTTATTATATGTTGATGATATGCTTATAGCAGCCAATAATAAAACGTAGATTAGAAACGTGAAATCTCAACTTAGTAAGGAGTTTGACATAAAAGATTTGAGTGCAGTAAAGAAGATTCTTGGTATAAAAATATTGAGGGATAAGAGGATGGCAGATTGTATTTGAGTTTGAAGGAATACATTGAGAAGGTATTTCAAAGGTTCAAAATGCTGAATGCTAAAGGTGTTAGTTTTTCCTTGGCTACCCACTTTAAATTATCATCTAGCATGTGTCCTCAATCAGATGAAAATATTGATTACATGTCCCGAGTTCCTTATTCTAGTACAATTGGTTTTCTTATGTATGCTATGGCTTGTATATGACCATATTTAGGTCATGCAGTCAATGTAGTTAGTAGGTACATGACAAATCCTGATAAGGAACATTGGAAAGTTGTGCAGTTGATATTCAGATACTTGAGGGGCTTTTCTAATTCTTGTTTACATTTTGGTAGAAATACAGATGAAGTCATTGGATATGTGGATTCAGATTATGCAAGGGATCTTAATAAGAGGAGATTATTTACATGGTATGTGTTTACCCTTGAAGGTTGTGCTATCAGCTGGAAAGCTACTTTGTATAATACAAAAGCTTTGTCTACAACAGAATCAGAGTACATTGCTATTATAGAGGAATGTAAGGAGGTTATGTGATTGAGATGATTGAATGGTGAAATCAGTGAAGACTTGTAGATTTTTACAATAAATTGTGATAGTCATAGTGTTATTTTCTTGATTAAGGATAAGATGTTTCACGAGAGGACTAAGCACATTGATGTGAGTTATCATTCTGTGCGTGAAGTGATTGCTTTTGTTGATATTATAGTGAACAATATTGATACCAATGATAATCCTCCTAATATGATGACAAAACCATTTCTCATTATTAAGTTTGAACATTGTTTGAACTTAATTAGTGATTGTCATTGATTTAGCCCATGGGACTTGTTTGGGAGATGACGAGTGGTGCTTACTTAGAGATGTGTTTTTTTGAATTCCTTGTGTTGAAATTTGGTTCAATGTGGAGATTTATTGTGGCGTGATCCAGATTCCACAGAATTTGGTATTTGGTTGAATAGAAGAATTCTAAAGAGCTTTGGTTTTGGTTTTGGAGAAGGACTTTGAGATAAAAAAAAATACTTTGGAGACATACTTACCGAAAGTGGCGCCGTAGAGCCTGTGAAGAATATGGAGGCAGGAAGCCCAGCGTCACACCAAAAACTTGTTGCGTTTTTTATATCGCAAGTGTACGATATCGTAACAAACAGTATATGAACTTTTGAGTCCGGATGTCGTTTCCACGAAAACTATACTTTAGGACTTAATCTAATTTTTCAAACTCCCATTTGACAAAAACAAGTAAATAATTATGATGGTTGTAATTATTTTTTTTAAACTACTTTTAACTAATTGAAAATATAAAAAGATTGCAAACAATAGATGATTGAAAATTCAAATATGTGATGAATATTAGGGCATAACAATTTCATCTACTGATCACCTTTATTCTTAATTCAAGATTCATAACCTAATATAGTGTTAGATTGAATTCTTCTATTGTATTCAATTTACCACTCTCAAGTTCTCATTGAGGCAATTTAACTAATTCAATTCCATAATTCTATGTGAATCAACTTTAGTTAAACAAAACACTAGTTCTAAGAATTCATATTATGATTGCAATAAATAGTATATGTATCTCTATAGATTATACTAATTTATCGAATTTTATTATATGGTCTAAATCTCAGACTCACCTCTCGATTCGTAAGAGACTCACATAATCATCAAATTATTGATCAAGTAATTTAATGCATTAAATTTATAATAAAATCAACACATAAATAAATAAATCACATAAATCTTGAATAAAAATAAATAAAGGATCAAAAGTCGACATATTATTTTCTCTAATATGAAATTTATTTATTCATATTTTAAAAATAAAAACATGCAAATGTAGAAAGATATCACAAAAAATTGACGAAACGTGAAAATTTCTAATGTTTGCAGTCTCATTTCCTTTTTTTTCTCTCTCTTCTCTCTATTTCTCCGCCGTTTATTTTTTTTTTCTGTTTTCCTTTCCTTTCTCTTTTTTTTTTCTCTTTTTTCTTCTTTTCTTCTTCCTGCTTCCATCGGCGTCTCTGTTACTCTTCTCTTTTTTTTTTGTCTTCTCTTTCTTGCCGCCTTTTTCTTTTCTCCTTTCTGCCTCTCGTTATATATATATATGTTTAATTTGGACATCCAATTAAAATCTTCAATGCAAGTCTATTGAGTCCCATTTAACTCGAACCAATTTAATATAATATTTTTCTCCAAGGTTTTATCTTTGAATTTTGCCATTATTCGCTACTTTTGTATTCTTTTCTCCAATTCTTCATTAAACATAAAGTTTTGCCTACAAAATACAATATAACATAAATTAGGAATAATTTTATCCAAAAGACAATAAAATATCATGATTTAGGGCCTCAAATAAGTGTAAAAACTACACTTATCACCGGGCTTGGGACGTTGGCTCAGTGGCGCCTTGGTGCTACCGTGACGACTTTATCCTAATTTATCTGAATTTATATATTGATATGTTGCCAACAAGACATCTATTCTCAATGTTCACATAGAATCACGATTCATTATTTATCTGAATTATGTTACAAGATTAGTGAAAGTCCTAAACACAAATGTTTTAAAACTCGGTCCGGGCATCAAATCGAAAAAGGGAAAGGGTCAAGAGGTTCAACTAGGGTCAAACCAGAGGTAATAAATAAATATTTATAAAATATTTTATTTTTATTTTTACAACAATATATTTGACCACCAATTATATTAAATAATTTGTAAGATTAAAAAAAAATGTTTCAACAATCTATAGGAATTAAGTAATTTAATTTTGCAGTTATGCACCATGTGACTATAAATAATATTGAATAAGTGTTCTTAATTGGAGTTTGCCACTCCCACACATTAGAAATGTATCAATTATGGGATTGAGAAAATGGATATAAAAGACCTCCCTATAATTGAAAGGATGGATATAAAAGAGCTCCATAGGATGGGAAAATGGGTAATGGGTTGTCAATCTCCTAGGTAACCTTTTATTGTATTTTTATTTTTTAAAATAAGTTTTGGGAACCGGCCAAATCGTTAAAATCGTCATTGGTTCCTGATTTTCGGTTTAATTGGCTAGTTTTTTGATTAATTGATCGGGTTTTTATTAAACGGTTGACTTGTTATAATCAGATTGAATTTTGGTTCGATTTTCGATTTTTTCGATTGAACCGATGTTACCGATCGGTCCTATTCGATTTTAATAACATTGCCAAAAGCATCAAGATATTATGAATTCAATTGCGATGAAATGTTATCCAATCAAATTTCTGAATTATTTGGATCTTCTTGTCTTCTAGTAATTAGTGTTATCCATTTTAGGATTACGCCTTATCCATGTTTTTAGTTTTATACTTTGATTTAATCATCTTTTTCTTCTTTCTTTAATAAATTTAATTATTTCCATTTTTGTTATTATCTTAAATTATCCGACCTGATTATTGATCTTTATTTACAAAAATAAAACTTGTACAATTGTATTTAATATTGCTTATTTATATTCACACCATAATTTTATTTGTTGTACTACACTTTATTGCACTTAAGATTCTCAACATTTTCTCATTTTAAAGACTTATCTCCAACCTTCAATTAATTAACAAATTTAATTCTTGAAGATGATTTCTGTCAAAATATTTTATTTCGTGCTTTGAAACGAAAAAAAAAAAAATTTATCTCACTTTTGCATTTATGGACTTTTAAAAAATATTATGAAAAAATAAGTCAACATACGTCATTTCAATGAACTTTCTGGACAGAAACATTATTGGAGACTAATATATAGTCACCATTTAGTTCCTATTATTTTTCATTAAATTATAATTTATTTTTCTCTTTTTTTTTTATTAATCACACATTCTCCACTAAAATATTATTATACATAAACCTAAAAAAAAGTCTTCGTTTTTAACCATAAATTTTTCAAAAAATTACAATTTCTTTCATTAAAATGTGAAATAATGGAGGCCAAATGGGCACACTAACTGGTGAAAAGTTAATGGTAAGAACTCATAAAAAAAGTTAGGTACATAGAGACTATATTGAGCAAAGATTAAAGACATTAAGTTCAATTAAAATATAGTTTAATTAATGAAATTGTAGTGAGATGAACCTCCATGTTCTTCTTGACAAGATGGGTGTTCCAAGTACTCCGATCAGTATATGCTACCTGCAAAATGAGGTCGGGGTTTTTCCCCCCGTTGTACCTCTGACGTGAGAATTAGTAGTCGATTTTAGGAGATAAGCAGAGAGTATATGTGAATTCAAATAGTCTGGGTTTCAAGAATAATACATTTCTCACCTTGTGGATATTTATAGCCGCTTGATGAAATGCCCTCGATACGGTTAATCGTGCCACGTGTCTTACGCAAACCTTTCTACTTCCCCCACGTTCTAACGTGGTGACCCTCACTCGTCAAGCGGTTGGTTGTGCTCAGTCCGCCGTTGGATGGTTTTCGTCTAACTTATTGCCGTTTGAATGGTTGAGTGAAGCATTGGCCTCGTGACGGTAGGCGATCTATATGAATGTAGAGGGTCTCATGGGGGTCGACGACCTCATAGTGGTAGGCAGCATATTTGAATGTAGAGGGCCTCATAGGGGTCGACGGTCTCATGGGTTAGGCGGCCTATGTTGTGGTGCTTTACATGGGTTGCATATCAAGTAGCACTTACCTCAATGTCCACCGTGGATAATTATTAACACTATCCTATATCACTAGCCCATTTACCTCTTGTCGATGTTTATCGATAAAGGGTAGCCTCTTCAAGCTGGTTAATAAATTAATTAAACATTTTTTTTCAAATGGGTGTCGACATTTGATATAAACAGATTGATCAGTTCAATTGACGTATAATGGTAAAACATTGTACAAGTGACACTCTACAATTGGGTTTTAGTTTTTGGGGGGAAATTTCCCACAAAAAAATGCAAAATCTATCACTATTTAAAGAGGCGTGTGCTCTTATTTCACTTACTCTTCTTATTTATCAAAAATTTCATCATCTTTATCCAAGGTAATTTCCTTTTTCCTTCTTCCTTAATCTCATTTTTTTATCATGTACAAAACATTCATTTCTTCTTCATCCGGTGAAAGTGAAAACGAAGGGAGGAGAGAGTCGATTGACTCATCGTTGGATGGGCCGATCGACGAGAGACTGGAGTCGACCAGCCTTGTTGACCGACGGTCGTCGTCGACCAGCCTCGCGACTGGTCATGGGGCGAACCTCATCGAAAATCCCCCTTGCGAGGTTAACCAATTTCGTTTTGAGCCCAACATTTCAACACATTCGGTCGAACTTCAAGTTTTTCAATCGATCCCCCAAAACGACACATTGGGTCAACTAAATCTTTAAACCAAAATATGTGGATAGAGCGAGATGTCGCGGGCAAGGAGGTGATTCTTGAGATTCTAAAATGTTATAGCCTTTATAATTCCCCATCTAAATTGGAAAAGTCACATAAAAAACATGAGCGTGTGGATAGCTACGTCTATAGAGCCCCTAGGCCCAAAGAAAAGCATCCCGGGTCCGACCCCCGCGAGGTCGCTGTTTATAAAGATATTATGGACAATGATTTTTGATTCCCCATCCATCATTCCTTTGTTTCGTTATTCAATGAATTTCCCCTCACTCCCAGCTAAATAAATCCCAATGCGTAGAAAAAAGCGCTTTACTTCTTATATGTTTGCCTTAGTAAGAAAATTCCACTCTTAATGGACCTCTTCAGGTGCGTCTTCAAGATACACAAGTTAGCCCAATGCAACGCCTTCGTTTATTTTACCACTAGGATCTCACTGAATTTTTCCCAAGTTTACGAATTCCAACAATGGGTGAAAATCCCGATTTTTCTTTGCTCGACCCCATGAGGGTCAGTTCCCTTTCAATACCCATTGGAGACATCCCTTAATTCGCCTCTTCAATAGTGAAGTCGAGATCACCCCCTTCTAAAGGTGGAAATCCAAATAATGACCAAAATTCCACCCCTTGCGCCCGACCTAGGGCCAGTTCTGACGATGAGGAATATGTTGCTAGTGGGGATCGGTTGACCTACTGGTAGGTCTTTTACTTAATTTTCACTTTAGTTTATGTAAATATAACCCCTTATTTTGTTGGTCTCGATTGACTTGGTTGTTCCCCTGATTTGCCTTTTTAATAGCGAAATCGAAGTCACCCCTCTTTTGAAGGCACAAATCCAACAACTTTCCAAAATACCGCCCCTTGCACCAGATTTAGGGTCAGTGTTGACGATGAGGAATATGTTGCTAGTGGGGATCGGTCGTCCTACTGGTTGGTCTTTTTACCTTATTTGTATTTTCATGCTTGTGAATATCTTTGACTTGTCTTTATTTGTTGGGCTTGATTAACTCAACTGCTTGCACGCATAGATGGATTTTGATCTGGACGAGGTGTTGAAGTCCCTGCTCGAGCCAGGGAGCGATGAGGGGTTTATCCCTACTGATGGTAAGTTCCGGTACATTTCACTTTTAGTTTTTACTTTTGTGCACCTCTTGACTCGTTGTTTTCTAAGCTTGATAGATTCTACCTTGTGTGTACAGGAATAGAGTTCAACTTAGAGGAAACCATGTACTCCTTGGCAGAATGTGGTTGCGAGAGCGATGATGACCCACCTTGTGCTCCATTGAAAATGAAGAAGACCAACGATGGGGGAGGGGGGGTACTGCGCCATACCATCGAGAAGGTGTCTCAACCTTTGGACGAGCTTGTTGATGCTATCCCACCACCCGAGGCTGGAGAGGACAACTCAAGTTGTGTCGTGCTCGAAAGCGAGGGTTATCCTCTTCCAGATTTTAGATTTTTCCCCTCGTGGGGCTATTCAGAGATTAGTGAAATCAGATCCTTGGTTACCCCTGGACGTACCCAGCCAAATGCCGGGCGAAGTGCTAGCCACATTGAAAGAGTCCTAGCGGTCTACACTCAAAGGGTAGATTTCCTATCGTCCCTCTTTGTTTTTGTTTATCTATTCTTTTATACATGTCCCATAGTTATTTGTTCTCTTGTTTCCTTTAAGTTGTGGATCTTCAGGCTGGACTTGTCGAGTCAAGCCGTTGCTTATCATTGGAGTTGAGGACCCTTGAGGAAGAAAAAAAGGCCCTTGCGGAAAAAAGAAGAAAGAGTCTCACCAGTACAAGAAGAAAGTATCTTCTTTGAAGAAGTCTCTCGAAACTTCAGAGGCTCGTGCTGGCGAGCAAGACACGGAGATAGACAACCTGCGCTCTTTTTTAGCTCGGGCTCCCGAGGAAGCGATAGAAAAGTATAGAGCTTTCGCTGAGTATGCTATGGACCCGAAGGCGTCTGTGGAGCAGTACAAGTCATCATCTGATTTTGCCAATGCCTTGCATTCTTACTAGGAGAAGGCGATGTGGCGTCCATCAAACTGACCAAGGAATGGATATCTGCTAAGCACCCTACTATCAACCCGTCAGGCTTTGATAGGTTTCTGGCATAGCGCAAAGGAAAGGAAGGCGGTGCCCCTCAATCCAAGACGTTTGGACGCACATCACGAGGTGAGAGTGAAAGGACTTCGCATTCGGGTTGACATGTTTTCTATTATAGGCCTTTTATCTCTTTCCACTATTTTTCGATTTTTATAATTCGGCTGTTTAGTATTTTCTCCTGGTCCGGGATGTGGACAGACACTCTTACTACATTTTAAGTATGAATGCTTGTTTATTGAACATCATGGCTTTGCCTTCCCCCCATTTTTTTAAATCTAGCTTGTAGTATTGGTATTGCGTGCCAACGTATGAAAGTTTATTTGCCTATCTCTATTGCTCAGGGTCCAGTGATTTTGAGTTTTGACTATTTTAGGTTTTGAAAACTCACCACCAGCCCTTAGAGTGATTTTCAGTTAGTCAATTTTTTGGTTTTGTTGCTCACCGCTATATATCGAGTAATGTTGAGTGCTGGATTTAGTGATTTTGAGCCTCAAACCTTTTAGGTTTTGAGAGCTCACCACTAGCCTTTAGAGCAATTTCGATCTAGTCAATTTCTTGACTTTTTTGTTCACCGCTATGTGTCAAGTAAAGTTGAATGTTGGGTCTGGTGATTTTGAACCTTAACCAATTTAGGTTTTGAGAGCTCACCACCAGCATTTAGAGCAATTTCGAGCTAGTCAATTTCTTGACTTTTTTTCGCTCATCGCTATGAGTCGAGTGATGTTAAATGCTGGGTCTGGTGATTTTGAGCCTTAACCATTTTTGATTTTGAGAACTCACTACCAGCCCTTATAGTGATTTAGAGCTAGTCAATTTCTTGACTTTTTTGCTCACCGCTATGTGTCGAACAATGTTGCATGCCGGATCTAGTGATTTTGAGCCTTAGCCATTTTCCATTTGATTAATTCACCAGGACAACATTTACCAACCACTTGGGATATTGTACATCTCTAATGAACCCTACCTACTACTTATTAACCTCGATTTTCACTATAGCATGCCGCTCCGATGCAAGATTTCTTTTCTTCTGTTTTATCGGCTTAGCGCCCAATAAAACACTAAGGCGATGTTGTGCAATAGATAGATCAATCCCTTGTATGTCGCTTGGGCACCACGCAAAAACATCCGAATTGCTAGACATACACTTTACCAATTCTTCTTTCTTCACTGGCCCTAGGCCTGCCCCTATGCTGAATTCACGCCCTCCTGTCACCAATTTTTTTTCATAGTATCGAGGGGCTCAATTCGTCCCCTTGGAGGCTCAAGATCCAACATCATCATCGATGGTGATCTCTTCATCCGTATGCTATCAACATAATACTTTTTCAAGGACTGTTGATCGCTCCTCACACATCCCATACCACGACTAGTTGGAAATTCCATCACTTGGTGGTAAGTGGATGGAATAGCCCCAGCAGCATTCAATAGGGGTTGACCGTAGATTGCATTATACGCCATGGGGGTCTTGAAAATCAAAAAGATCGTTAAGATTACCAACCTCACAGGGTAAGTACCCAATGTCACTGGTAATTTTATGACTCTCTCTGGTATCACGGTAGCCCCTCCAAATCCCAGGAGGGGGGTGGATAACTTTTCCAACAAAATTTTCAATTCCACGAATGCTTCCCAAGTGAGAACATTCGCTACACTACCGCCATCAACTAACACCCTTTTGACATCGTAGTCCGCTATGTCACC
>CAIGRN010166984.1:0-11329 GCA_903798345.1 Fraxinus anomala | reverse complement strand
CCTTAATAAAATCCAACAATGAGAGCAACCCTACCAAAAGTATACTAAACAAGTATATTTAGGTTCAAGGGGTAATACCAAGTCATTTGATAAGTGGATGGATTTCAGCACTATTAAATTTATTAAACCCTATCTTTGGTAAATAATGTTGGTTGTTACTGTTGGAAGGACGAGTTATAATCAAAACTCTTAATGAAGTTCAGTATGGGGTACAAATATATTTAAAAGTAACAAAGATACTGAGAGAACTTCACCTATATGAATTTCGAGGTGGTGCCCCCTTATTAGAGAGTTGGAGTTGTCTCTCTTTGAAAGTTCAAAGAAAAATGATAAGTGTAAGGCCATATTAGCACTAAGCAATTTAGAGGAACTTGTGAAAATTTAACNTTAGAGGAACTTGTGAAAATTTAACACTTGTGTGTGTGATTTCATCGGTATTGTCACAAGAAATAACTGGTTCAAAGCGTTCTAGCTACATGAAATTTTGATAATGCTTTATAAGATTTACACAGTGATTATATTCAAATCGAAAGATATCTAATTCTTTTCCATGAGTGTTGATATTTGATTATGTGATTAACGTTGATTTTGAACAAGTGGGGAATTGTTGGAATCTTGTTGTTCAAAATCGTGGATGGATGAATCGTAGATGAATGAAAAGGGAAAATTGACGACATGAAAATGACCTATGCGACCTTATTTTTATTTTGCTTTCAACGCTTATATTACTATGCATGATATCTGAGCTTATCCCACACAAAGCGATCTCCTTTGAACTTCTTTTTAGACTTATTTTGATCCTTTGAATTTCTTTTTAGACTTGTTTTGATCCTTGTTATAAAATGGATCTTGTTCAAATTCCTGTTGCAATTGTTGGCTTTGTCCACGATATTGACTTTTGAAGTGCCATCATCAAAATTTTCATCACTCATACCCTTGATTCTTCCTCAACTCAAAAATGCTAGTGGATTTTTTTTCCAAAGAGAAATCTTCAGAGTTGTCAAGAATTTTTTTCCTACAAGCTCTCCAAGTTGACAGTAATTTAGCAATGGTAACACCTACATGGAAGGACTCGAGGAGTTTACTTTTAGTCGCCTTCAACTTTTTGACAATCAGTTGCTATTCATGCACAATGGAATATTATCCAAAACTTTAAAGTCAAAACATTTAGAATCAAGAATTTCTCGGTACCTTCCTTCCCGACTTTGTATTTACTCTCAAGTGCTTCCCAAATTCTCCTTGGGAATGATCTATTGGTATAGTGATCATATAATCAGTGAGGAAGTGCATTTAGAATGCGACGCTCGACATATCAATTCATCTTCTCGTCGCTTCTTTTGTTCGGTCTCCGTGCATCTATATCCATGGCATCTGGTTTTGGAATCGGAGCCAAATATAGATCAAGTATGTAAATGATCTTCAAAGCTATTTAGAGAAACTTTATCTTGTCTTGTCCCGAGTGAAGTTGATTCCATCAAAATGATCGAGACTCACCAAATCTTGATTTATCAATTTGATAGTAGCCAGTGTAGTTTCATTCTCCATTGGAAAACATTGTTTAGAATCTTTAGATTATTAAAAATAAAGAAGAGATGAAGAAGAAACGAGAAACCTGAATGAAGAGAAACTAGAAAAAAGGATCGAGACTTCAACACGTGAGAACACTATCCTAAAGAAACATTATCCACTTTTTGCACTGGCAAATAACTTTGAGAAATAAACAAGCCTTTAAGTGTCAACCCCGAGCAATAAGTGAAAAAGCCCAGAACTTAAGAGCACAACGAATTTCTGAATGTTTTGGAACTTTAGAAATTGTTTATAGACAAAACATTTGATGAAAGCCATAAAAACTGTCAAGATTTGAACCACCAACTAGCTTAACGCCTAGTTGGTCGAGGTCACAGGTCCCTTACTAGCAACTGCAAAGCATAGGCCTCAAAGGCCTGCAGGGAAGGGGTCAGAAGCATACGACCTCGGTGCCTCACCTCAAGTCGTGGGCAAGGATCTTGCCTTTCATAATGCAAGTTCGCGTTGGTCCTTGAAGTTTGTTCCACTATTTTTCCATTCTTTATTTCATGAGTTTCCCACTATAGAAAGCATCTAAAACATCCTAGTTCTCGTTGTTATAATTTGAACAAATTACAAAAGGCTGTGTTTAAAAAGCATACTTTTGCAAAATGTGCTCATACTGTGTCAATGCATGCCATTTTATTTTAGCTTGGGAGGAGATTAAATTATGTTTCAATAGGGATTTTGATGACCAAGGATACTAATAATGTTGCCATGATGAATTAAAAAACTTCTTCATTGGCCATCATTTATTTAGAGTTTTGCTAGAATCGAGAAATCACGCTCATAGAAAATTTGTGAGGATGTAAATTTGAGTATGTTTATTAACATTCCATAGTTTTATTTTCATGAATAAATTTAATTGTGCTTCAGAAATAATCTATCTATTCGTATGATAGTAAATAATAATACATAGTTTTTCATTAGAGAGGAAAAAATGTTAATTTTATTTTTGCTTTGAGTAATTTTTTTTTCTACTTTAATGTTATTTTGCAGTATGTTCCTTATTATACTCCCCATTTTTAAACTCTTTTCATTTTTGCATTCTCTTGTGAAGTTGATTAATTTTTTTTAAAAAAAATTGTTTATTCCTTTATGGATTCGGCTCATCTTACATTTGAGAGAAATGAGTCTTCATTTTTTATTGTTATTTCTCATGGAACGATCTTCTAGCAAGCACGTGCAACATGATGAAGCTTCAAAACAAAACAAACTTCAGTTTCTTTATGCAAAGGAAAAAATGATCTGTTGTGGTTTAACCCAAATTCCATGAGAATTGGGTGGTTGATTGATAAAGGAAGTCTAAATAGTTTTGGTTTGGAAGTTTGGTTTGAAATGGGATTTTCATCAAGGATTGAGAGTTTGATTGGAAGGACTTTAAAATGCATATAAACGCTTTTGAAGTGCTTGAGATAAAGATGGGGCTTCTGGGTGCTGACAGCATGAAGAGGGGTAGCGTTTGGGTGCCTGGGCACCTAGGCGTCAACCAGCGAAAGCAGAAATAGGGGCTGGGCATGGAAGGTGTTCAACGGGCTTTAAACATGAAGTTTGCTTGGCGTTTTCTATCTTCAAATTCGTTCTGGCAAAAGTTTTTAGAAAAAAATACTCTAAACATGGAATTTTGGATAGCTAATTTAAGTTATATTGGGACTTGATTTTGGAGGCCAGTGAGAGATTGTGTTCTCGACATTATTGAACACGGTCAATGGAAGATAAGAGATGATTCTTGTTCTTTCTGGTTTGACAAGTGGATAGAAAGGGGCCCTCTATGTGCACGAGTAACCCAGGTTGTAGAACCAAAGCTGAAAATTAATGATATTTGTTTACAAAATGGATGGGATATTCGACTGAGAGACCTTGTAGGTGACACTCTGGTTAACGAAGTATCCCAAGTTCGAAATCTAATAATGGGAACTGATTTGTTGATTTGGAAACTAAATAAACATTTACGGCAAAATCAGCTTGGGAGGTGGTGAGGGTGTGAGTAGCGCAAATTGAATGGACTGCCTGAGTGTGGAACAATGCTCTGCCTAAACGTGTTTTTCTGGTGATGTGGAAAGCTCTTAATGGGAATTTAAGTGTTGATGAACGCATTTAAGTCAGTAGGCATTAATCTTGCATCCAAATGATATTTTTGCTCTACAGTTCACGAGGATAATGCTTCACATGTTTTAAGCTCTGATGACTTTGCAGACAAGGTGTGGAGGAAAGCTGCTGCATTGGTGAGTGTGCGTTGGAGGGCAGGACAAAATTGGTTGGAAAGAATCAATTTACGGTGGACAAGAGCAAGAAAATCTTCACAGGTGGGATGATTGATTGGCTTGATTCCAATTTCAATTACTCGGAGGTTATGGACAAGAAAATGTAAAGCAAGGATGGAGGGTAAACTTGAATCAGTTGAGGATGTGATTTTATCCATTAATTTGTGGCTACAACAGGTTTCTCTTAATTTATCAAATGCGAAGGTATTAACGAGTCAAGATGAGTATTTGCTTCGAATGCTTGAGGTAAATAGGGCACCAGTTAGAACAAAGGTTTCATGGAAAAAACCACTTCATAATCTAGTGAAACTTAATGTGGATGATAGTAGTCTTGGGAATCTTGGACAAACTGGTGGTGGAAGAGTGATTAGGAATGAAAGGGGTGAACGTTTCAGCTTTTAGTATTTATTTTGGTGAAGAGACTAAAAATGAAGCTGAATTGGGAGCACTCAATGAAGGTTTATAATTATGCCGTGAGTTGGGGATAAATCATATTGACATTGAGTGTGACTCAGTGTTGGTGGTCTCATGAATTTTATCTTTGAAATGTTCTTTGTGGGACTTTTGGGATGATCTCTTGAATTTACTACAACAGTTTGATTAACAACTGGCACATCAATGGAGAGAAGGATATCAAATGGCAGATTGTTTAGCTGGGTTGGAAGCTAAGGGTCTGTCGAAACGTTTTAATACTTGGACAACTTTGCCAAGGCTTGTTCGAGGTTTACTTCGTCTGGATAGGATGGGGGTGGCTTATTTGAGGAAGTGAGGTATGCAGACAATGGCGAATCCAGAATTTTGAATGAGTATGGGCGGCCGTTGACTGTCGGACGCAATAAAATATTAAAAATTAAATATATCAATTATTTTTCTAAAACTAAACCTATATAATTCTATTATATATATCAACAATATTCACCAAATGACATAGTAGCCAAGTTTTGTATAATTCAAAAGAAAAACACATGTTTGAATATTTCCAATTGCATTAAATTCGCTAACATCTATTATTTTGTTACATATAGTGTTAAAATTCAATGAATGCCATGATTGTCAAGTTTTGAATAATTTTAAAAGGGGCTCACATGTTCGAATCCTCCTTATTGCATTTGTTTTGGTAAAAAATGTAGAATTAGAAAAATTGCACAATAAATTGGTACATAAGAGATTCAATCCCAAGACTTCCCATTTGAATATGGTGACTATAACCAATTGAGTTATAAGAAATGTTTGAAAAAAATGAATTACCAGACATATAACCTAAACAATTAATCTATTCTAAAAAAAATAAAAAAAATTGTTCCGACGGATCAACAAGCATGGCCACCGGTGCTCGCTGGGTGCTGGATCTGCCATTGTATGTAGGTTGAGGTTGGGCTAGTGGTGTCTTTTGAGGTTTACTTGTAATTTCGATTGTTGATGAGTGTCGTTCACTCATTGTTTTGTTGACTCTTTAACTTGTTATTTTAATTGTCTTTAAGAGTTTTTAGAACATTTCAATGTGTGTATTATTGTTGTTTTATAGGTTAGGTGAATTGGTGTGAATGGTGTAAAACATGGAGAAAAGAGTGATATTGGCAAGAATGAAGAAAAGAGTTTTTAGAACATTTCAATGTGTGTATTATTGTTGTTTTATAGGTTCGTTGTGCTCTTAAAGTTGATGTTAGTTTCACGAAATTTGATGATTGGGGGCTAAATTGAAAAACGAAGAAGTGAATAACAACAAAAAATGGTGAAATCTAAAATTTGAGGACTCAGTTGCAACTTTTTAATAGTAGATTCGTACCACAAAACTATAATTGAAGACTTCTAGGAGTCATCCAGATGCAATTGTAAGTAAAAAATGAGTGAAATGTGATTAAAATATTTTCACAAATCAATTTTCAACCGCACAAATATGTTTCAGATTTTCAGTAAGAGATCGAGACCCATTTTTGGCAAAATAAACATTCGAATTGGAGAAAGTTATCTGAAGTAAAGTTGTAAAATTTTGGATTATCTTTCCAACACATTTTGAATCACTTCAATCAAATGTCTGGAGAAAAAATTATGATAAACATATTGAAGGGTGTGCAGTGCTGATTTTTCCACCTGAAAGTTGGTGTTGTAGCGCTACGCTTGTGGCCCTGGGGCGAGGAAAAGGATTTTTGCATATTTTGATCTCTTTTTAAATCTCAATCCAATCCTAACTCTTCCAACACTTCATGATGATATAAATACAACCTTAAAGATCACTTTTCAACAACAATTCATTTAGTCAAGAACAAGAATTCAATCGGGCAATTATCAAGAAATCAAGGAGAAATCAAAAACAATATCACAGAAGAGATTGAAGATCTACCAAAATTTACTTTGTATAAAACGCGTAACAATTTTTTGGCGCCATTGCCAGAGATTGTTTTATTTGACTTCTATTGATATTATTACCAATTAGCTTTATTTTATTGTATTTTATTTCTATCTATAATAATTTCTTTGTTTTTATTTTCAGCTGTGTATGTGAACAGTGAGGAATCTCGAACTATTATCTGTTGATCCTGAACCAGAACGCACATTCCGTTTTCTAAGGAGTATACATAGAAATGAATGTGAATCAATGGCAAGATAGGAAGCAAGAGAAGCCAATGAAAGTAATCAATAACGGGCTATTCGGGACTATATCAAATCAGTTTTCAATGACAATTATTCAGGTATCGCATTCCCAGCTGTTGCTGCAAATAATTTCAAACTGAAGCCAAGACTAATACATATGGTACATCAGAATCAGTGTGGAGGATTTCCAGTAGATAATCCGAACGTTCGTCTTGGTTCTTTTCTTGAAATCTGCAACATTGTAAAGATGAATGGTGTTATTGAAGACGCTATCCAACTCCATCTTTTTTCCTTCTCCTTAAGGGATAAAGCCATAGCATGGTTCCAATTATTGTCATATGGATCCATCACAACTTGGGATGAACTAGCTCAGAAATTTCTCAGCAAATTCTTTTATCCTTCCAAGGTAGCTCAGTTGCGTACTGAAATTAGCCACTTCACACAAGCATAATTCGAACCAATCTTTGAGGTTTGGGAGAGATTCAAAGATACACTTAGAACATGCCCTCATCATGGTTATTAGGACTGGATACAAATGAAAATCTTCTATAATGGGTCGGACACGAAAAATAGTAGATGCTCCAGCATAGGGTACTTTAATGTATAAAACTGCAGATGGTACCTATTCACTGTTGGATGAAATATCCACCAACAGTTATCGATGGCTAAGTGAGCATTCAATTGCAAAGAAAATTGCTGATCTTTATGAGGTGGACCCCATTACAGCTTTAGCAGCTCAAGTGTCATCACTCACAACTCAAATAGTTGCATTAACATCATAAGGAACTCAAAATAAAGCAGATTCGATCATGGCTACTTCTGCACCATACCATAAGTCTAAAACAGAGAATGAGTAAGTCCAGTATGTGAATGGCATAAAAGTCAATAAGAGAGAAAACTACTTAGCAAACCAGTACCATCCAGGACTACGAAACCATGAGAACCTCTTTTATGATAACAATGCGAACGTGTTGCAATCGCCACCTAGGTTCAATAATCAGGCTATTGAAGGAAAGCCATCATATCTTGGGAACCTTTATTTTAGAGACTAGGGCGAGGTTCAACAATGATGAGATAAGACTTGACAACATCGAGACTCGTATGACCAACATGGGGCCACAGTAAAGAATCTAGAGGTACAGATTGGTCAGCTAGCAACTGCAATAAATTACAAACTGCAAGGAAAGTTACCCAGTAAAAACTACGTCTACCCAAGGAAACACTGCAATGCCATCACATTAAGGAATAGAAAAATAGTTGAAGAGAGCAAGCCTACAGAGGCTTTGATTCCTATACTTGTTTCAAATCATGTTGAAGAAAAATTGGTTGAAGAGCAAAAGGTTGGGGCAGAGGCAACAAAGAAGATCTGTAAGCCTTACTCAATCTCATTTCCAGATAATCCACCAATCTTAAAGCTACCACTACCATATCTACAGAGATTCTTGAAGAAGAAGTTTTATGAGCAGTTTGCAAAATTCCTAAGTCTTCAAAAAGATCCACATCAACGTTCCTTTTACAGATACTTTGGGACAAATGCCTAACTAAAGGAAGTGATGTCAAAGAAAATGAAATTGGAGAAGCTTGAGATTGTGAAATTAACAGAAGAATGTAGTGTCATTCTCTAGAAGAAGCTTCTTTAGAAACTAAGGGACCCATGCAACTTTACAATTTTGTACACAATTGGGGAGTTAAGGCATTTTGTGATCTAGGGGCTAGCATCAATCTAATGCTCCTTTTCTTATTCAACAAATTAGGAGTTGGAGAAGTAAAATCGACTACCATCACTTTGCAACTAGCTGATAGATCCATCACATACCCAAGAGGTATTATTGAAGATGATTAGTGAAAGTAGACAAGTTCATCTCCCTGGTAGACTTTGTGGTGTTAGAAATGGAAGAAGATCAGGAATTACCGTTGATTCTTCATCGGCCTTTCTTGGCAATTGGAAGAGCATTGACTGATGTACAATGAGGGAAATTGGCACTACGGGTTAATAAAGAACAAGTCATGTTCAAAATTTATCAAACGAAGAATTCCTTAGAAAGAAGTCAACACTTGCTACATGGTCTAATCAATTGACGAAGTGGAGGGTATTTCAAAAGATAATTGTTTTATGACCTTCTAGAGCAGTACATGGCAACTAGTTACTCAAACATTGTTATCGAAAGCTACACAAGGACCAAGGAAGTGGTGGATTTTATCTTAGATCAAATATACGATCCACCTGAAAGAATGAAGAACTACATTGAAGAACCTTAGAAACCTCGCAACATTATTAAATCAAAAGAGGTTTTGAATGCTATACCAGAGTTGAAGCTGCCTCCTAATCCTAGTGGCAATGCTATTCTGAAGAAAAATTCAAAGACAAGGAAAAAGTTTGGAAACACGAAGAAATGTGTGCCTTTTGAAGATCCAACATAAGGAATTCCGACAATGTCAAGTTAATTACTTTAAAGAAGCACTTCTTGAAAGACAATCCAAGCTTTCTATCTCTCTATTTCGTATATTTAGATTTTAGTTTATATTTCTTATTTTTTATTGTATTAATGAGTTTGTTTTTCTCATAGGTTAAATCTCAAGTTTGAAGGAGAAGCTATATCAACATTCATTATCCATCAATCCACCATCACTTCACCACGACCCCAATAGCAATGAGGACAACCAACATTTTCACCTAGGAAATCGTCCTCCCTTTTTTTAGTTTCACATTGGGGACAATGTTTAGTTTAAGTTTGGGGGTGAAATATTTATTCTCTAATTGCTTAGTTTTTTTGTGTGATTTTTTTTTTTTTTTGTGTGTGTGTGTGTGTGTGTGTGCGTGTGTGTGATTTGTGTGATTGTTATAAAAAAAATAAAAAAATTGCATGTTTGTGTGAGTTAGATAGCATTGTCAGCATTGATGTACATATTTGATAACACGTATTACTTTAAGAATTATGAATAAAATTGTGTGTTTTAGGTTAAATTTTTGCTTATTCATGTGAAACATACTTATGTATGTGAATTGATTGTTGCGTTGTACATGAATAGGTTGATTCACATGATTTAGGTTGAAATAAAGAATTTAGATGCTCAATCCTAAACTCTATTGTTCATTACATCCTTGACCTTATATAGCATAATTAGGGGTGTTAAGTCAGTAAAAGAGATGATTTAAAATTGTGATGATTCTGTGTATGCTAAAAAAAATTTATTGGTACGGAATATCTTTAAATTTCAAGTATGAACTGGGTGATGACCGTATGCTATGGATCTAGCCCCTTTTAATTCCGTTTTCTTGGAGCATCGCACTTGTTGACTTTATGCCTCACGCCGACGCTTTTTTGTCTTGAGTTAGTAAGTCCTTTGGGGTATCTCGAAACCCGGTACCCTTTGGCCTTTAAAATTGGAGAGTTATTGACTAAAGCTTGTTACATGGGTTAAGAAGAGGAAAAAAAGGGTGATGTTGATGTTGAGCTAAAAATATGAAAATAAGCAAATAATTGTGCAATTATGAAATAATTGTGGGGGCTTAGATAACTAACGGGTTTAAATTACTTGGTATAGGCTTGATTGCTGAAGCACTCATCAATTGAGAGAATTATCACATGCATAAATTGTTGATACTGTCGGTTAAACTAAACCAAATTTGAATGGTGTAAGAAACTGATATTGGAACTAAACTTTAAAATACACCATTGGGAAGAGAATAAAAGAAAACAAGTTTGGGTTATGAATCCCACGAGCGAATAAATGATATATTTCACTTTTGAGGTCGGTAATTGGATCAACTTGTGAATTTACAATGTTTCACTCAGTTCTTCACACACACACACACACACACACATTTTGCATTGAATAGGTGATAATTTAGCTTTTGTATTATAGCTTTGAAGTAATTCATGAATTTGATATCATGTTTTCAATCTTGAGCCATAAAGGCAAGCTATGTGACTAAACTTGTTTTAGGTAAGTTCGTTTATTAGTTTTGTTTGTGTGTTTTCGTTAGTTTCGTTCCTTTTCTTGTGTATTTACTCAAGGACTAGTAAAGTATTAAGTTTGGGGGTGTTTGATGAGTCTGGTTCACTCATTGTTTTATTGTCTCTTAAGCTTGTTATTTTGATTGTCTTTAAGAGTTTTTAGAATGTTTTAATGTGTGTTTTAATGTTGTTTTATAGGTTAGGTGAATTGGTGTGAATGGTGTAAAACTTGGAGAAAGGAGTGGAATTGGCACGAATTATGGAAAAATTGATGTTGGTTTGGCGAAACTTGATGATTGGGGGCTAAATTGAATGGAAAAAGTGAATTACGGAGAAGTTGATGTTGGTTAGCGCATAAGACCAATGAACCTCTTCTACACATTTAATTGAAGCTCATCACAAGACTAATGCTTAATCCTTTTTTTTTTCAAACAAAAACAACACTAATGCAACTATTTATACATACACATTGTGATTTCAATTTTTATTTTGTTCACTTCATTACTTCATTTCCTATAGATATCTTTACCTTGCTTGTTTCTATTCACGGTACGCAATATCATTTTAATTTCCCTTTTGTTGTCTTTAATTTTTTCTTTCTTTTCAATTCTTTCCACCATTTCTTTACCTTGTATTACAACATTAGCTTAACTCTACAAGGAAAGTACATATAAAGATGGTTAATTTAAAAATTGGAATCTTAATCTTTTTAACTCAAACAAGTTATTCCTCCTCTTTTCCTCTATATATTTTTTTTTTTTTTTGTAATTCCAAATTTTCTTTTATTTCCACTATTTATAAGAGAATGGTATTTACTTTATATTGTTGAATAATGCAAGCATGGATGCATGCTTGATGTTCCTTTATATTGTTGAATAATGCCACTGGTTGAGCCTCGCTGCCTACCGTAGATAAAAAACATGCCCAAATATTAATTTAAAAACCGCT
>CAIGRN010166983.1:0-11552 GCA_903798345.1 Fraxinus anomala | reverse complement strand
TGTCACGCAGTGAGAATGATTATCCTCCCATTTGACATGACAAACACGCTAATAACTAGGCGTGAAGCTTATTTTACCAAATAGTACACTAATAATATGATCATATGTATGTATTCTCCATAACATCCTACTCATAGCGTGCTTGTATGCCAATTGTTCGAGCTTATCGATTTACGAATGAAGGGAAGGTAACCTCGAGGAGTAATACCTCGAAAGTTAAACCTACGGTATGTCGAACCTTGACTTTTGTTTAAAAAAAAAAATAAAAATGAAATCAGTTCAGAAGACCTCACGTGAATCCCAGACAATTCACCCCTTCTCCCCCAAAATTCTATTGACACCACCGAAACTCACCTCTCTTCTCCATCTCAAGCGCAACACTTATCTTCTCTATCACAATTAAACCACCGATGCCACACCTCCGGCCACAGTCTAAAGCTCACCGAACAAGACTTCTTTGAAATCAAAGCCCACACTTTAAAGCCTATCGAAACCACCGGCGGGATTTCCAGGGGTCGCCTATGCTACGGTTTCACGGCATTGACAAGACTATAGACAAAGGTGCCTTCCATCATCTCCATTTTAAGTTAATGCTATTGGTTATTGGATTTAATCATGATAAGAGGAGATTAATTTTCTTTTGTACACTAAACCCATATGAAATGGTGAATCTTAGATTACCTTGAAATCATTGGATTTATTTTTAAATCCTCGCAAATAAGGGTAAGGAATTAACCTTTGAAGGAGTTTTAAGCACAAATCGGCACAGAAGCTGATTCCGATCTAACTTGTTCTTCGTTCTTTTGCTTCGCTGAAAGGATATTAGAATATGAGAGCTCTGAGAAAACCGGCGAGGAGACCAAGCCTACTTTATCTGCTCTCTGCTGCTGCCATTTTCTCTCTCTTCCTTTTCGCCGTACAGTCCTCTTTCTTCATAGGTACTTGTTAATTATCTCCAATTGCCTCATTAACCATACTTGCGTTTGTGTATGCTTCATTGTTTCTGTGTTTTCAGGTAACCCTAAGATTTCTAAAATCAACGAGGAGAATGTTCGGATTTTATCTGATTTTCAGTCCAGTGTTCAACAATGCGTGGTTAGTTATTTACTTTTGATTTGCTTGATCTGCTGCTTTATAATCTGGAGCACGGAGTTTATGCTTGCTTTTTATTGGATCTGTTTGTTTCATGAATTATTAGTATTTCGCTGCTATTAACAAGTGGCGAATATAATTGCTTTTATACTTGGATTTTGCTTCTAGGCGAACAGAGGGCTTGGACTCACTGCACACATAATTGATCATTGTAATTTGGTTCTCAAGTTCTCTCAAGGGACTAACAGTACCTGGGTTTGTCTCTTCTTCACTTGCTCAATTTTATTCCCTCTCCTAGAGCACATCTAGTTCTTATATGACCTTTTTATTTCTTGGGTTTTATTTGCAGTACAATGAACAGTTTAAAATCTTTGAGCCATTGGAATACAAGTATGATGTTTGTGAAGCAATACTATTGTGGGAACAGGTTTGTTTTTGTTATTGATATTATTGTCATTCATCAAGATGCTTTCATATTGCATAAAATAAGCAGTTATTATCTGAAATGCAGTATCGTAACATGACTACAGAGTTGACAAGAGAGTATTTAGATGCTCGGCCTGACGGGTGGTTAAACTATGCAGCAAAAAGGATAGCACAGTTGTATGGGACAACCTCCTTTTCTCTGAATTATTATTGTCATTAAGTACTGCATTTTTCAAGTTGAATTATATTTTCGTTCCCGCTTTTTATTGTTCTCCTGTTTCATTTTGATTATTACAGAGGTGCAGACAAGTGCTATAATATTACTTTGTGTGAGGAACATCTTAATATTCTTTTACCAGCAAAGCCACCCTTCCATCCCCGCCAATTTCGAACTTGTGCTGTTGTTGGAAATTCAGGAGATCTCTTAAAGACAGAGTTTGGAAAGGAAATCGATAGCCATGATGCAGTTATAAGAGACAATGAAGCCCCTGTTAATGAGGTACATTATTGTTATGCTGGTTTTTCTGTCATAGATGATTCTTGTCCCTCTCTCTCTCTCTGAGTGTGTGCGCCCATGTGTGATTGCATGCAGCGTGGGCTCTTCGAAATTTTTTGATCATATGTTTTGTCACAGCCATTGAGATTTGACGTGCCTGCTCACATGCACATGCACATGCACGAGCTCTGCAATTTAAAAAGTTCTATTATCATTCACATGTGCACACACGAGCTCTATGATTCAAAAAATTCTATTATCGTACATTATGTCAAAGCCAATGAGATTTGATCCTTGCGTATTCTGAATGTGATTAGCCTTGTAACTCGATTATCATTTATTTGCAATCTCAAAGCAGAATGATTTTGACTTTTGGTGTGTGAAACAAAATGAAGATTTTGTTTTTGCTTCCTATAATCTGTTTATTGTATCTTACTTCATTGGTTACATTCTTCGAACTATTCAGCTACCTGATTCTAAGTTCTTTTTTTTTTTTTCCACAAGGTGTTTGGAATGTCTTATAGAATTACTTTATAATTTCTTCTCTGTCCATGCTTTACAGAAATATAGCAAGTATGTTGGGCTGAAGAGAGATTTTCGCCTTGTAGTGAGGGGTGCTGCGCGTAACATGATTTCCATTCTCAATGGTTCAGGTAAGTTATATCAGTGTCTATTAGTCTGAAATATTTCACCTCTATTATTTTGCTATTCTTTGTTTACATAATCCTCCTCCACATCCTCCTAGTCTGTCATGCTTTCCCACTATTCTCATGCCTATTTGTCTTCATCGTATTTGGCAAGGAAACTTAACCTTAGAACTAAAGGGAAGGGTTATATGAAAACATCGGATGACACCATAGACTAATGGGGTTTGACCTTGATATGGTATCAACTTAATTTGCTGTATTATTTACTAAAACTACTGATCTTCTCATTGCATATTTTGGTTTCCATCGTGGCCATTTTATAAGATTAGTTGTTGAGAGATGCTAGCTACCCTGATCAAATATAATTCAAACTTCATGTCAACCTGTCTCAGTGACGAGAAGTCCTCTTAAGGGAAAAGAGAAGAAATAAGAAGGCAATGAAAGGAAATTTTGCAGCAACGTGTGATATGTGATAGTTACCTGTGCTTACTTTCTTATTTCTTTTCTTGCAGATGATGAGGTGCTTATAATCAAAAGTCTTACACATAGAGACTTTAATGCAATGATAAAGGTAATTATTACGTGGATCATAAGCATGATTAATGTTTTCTCTGAATGATCAATAATCAAGATGAGATTCTCGGAGGGAATGAGTCATGACAGTACATTTAGTTTGTATGTTCTTCTAAACAATTTATAAGACCGTACAATGAATGCTTGCTTCTCCCATCCACTTTGACTTTGTACATATAAGTTAATCCCTTTCTCTGGTTGGGGGTTGGGGTTGGGATTTGGCATCGATCCATTACATGAAGTCTTACCTTGAGACAATACAAGACAAAGAGCAAATGAAATTCTTAAGATGTAGATCTTAAAAGCAGGACCTTGCATTCGAGTAATAACATAAGCAAATTTTCTTGGATCTGAGTGGAATGAAACTCGACATTAAAATTTGGTCACAGTTCAAGTTTAGCTCAAGAGTCTACTACGTATTTGCTTCTCAAAAAAACTTAACCGAATCTAGATGTGATGAGCTTGTACATTTTCAGTTGCTTTCTTCGTACAGATAAAATCTTCAATGAAATTGCCAATAATGGTTTTGGAATATGATAAACTGTTCTTATTATTGAGATTTTGAGAAAAATCTCAAAATTTATTATGTGTTTGATGCAGAGGATCCCAAATCCAGTGTATCTCTTCCAAGGTATTGTACTTCGCAGAGGTGCCAAAGGAACTGGAATGAAATCAATAGAACTGGCACTTTCCATGTGTGAAGTTGTTGATATATATGGTTTCACTGTTGATCCAGGATACACTGAGTGGTCAGTTTAACCTTGCCTATATGATTTGCATATCATAAAGTTCCTGCTCACAATTTCAGAACTGTAGTTTTACTTATTATTGTTCTGGTGGTTTTGGTACCACTTATCTATTTTATGGCACTAACTAATGAAGTTTGCACGTGTTTAAATTTTGCATATGTAGGACCAGATACTTCTCAACACCAAGGAAAGGACACAATCCACTTCAAGGAAGGGCTTACTACCAGCTTTTAGAATGCCTTGGTGTAAGGATATTACTTTGTTCCTGAACCTTTTCTCTTGTGAACAGAAGACCAAAGAGCTTTCTTGGAATGTATATGTCTTCGTTCAACATCCAAAATTCAGTATTATATATGCTTAACGGGGAAACTAAAACTTCCAGGTTATTAGGATCCATTCTCCCATGCGAGCTGAAAGGAAGCAGGACTGGACAGATGTGCCTACTCGAGAAATGATAAGCAGAGCTCATGCAGCTGCTGTGCGCGTGAAGAAGAATCAATCTGGTGAAGACGGTGACTTGGGTCAATTCCATAACTGTAAAGTGTGGGGCAATGCTCATGGAAGTGGGCCTACCTCTGGATCTCCAGATATGAGTGATGTCAGGAGGGATTCGAATTACAGTAAATGGGAAGTCATGCCTTTTGAAAAATTAAGAAAAGGAGCTCGGGAGCATTTTATTCAGATGGAAGGTGTCTCGATGTACAAAATGGATGGCAATAAATTGGATGATCTAGTTTGTGTGAGGCATTCCTCAAAATCCTAGGCGTAAGGAGAACAATCAATGGAGGCTTAGGCTTTCTTGTAGGATGACGTATTGACAATCGAAAGCAGAACCAAATTAAATCTTGTTCGTTGTGAAATTTACAATGACAGACCCATGATGTGGATTCTTACAATTTTTCTGCAAGACCGCCTTTCTGTTTCTCCGTTTGATCGATGGCCTTGCTAATTTGATGCTGTGCTTTTTCAAGGAAGAATATATTCCTGAAAATGTTATGATCGTAACATTGTATGTATTAACAGTACGGTTTATTAATATTTAATTTATTGGTAGTGTTAAGTATGAGAGGCAAGATATTGAGGGAAAGAGGAAGGAATTGATTTCAGGATCACCATATATATATATTCTTGATTATGTTTATGAATTCACACTTTTTTATATTAATAATACGATTAGTTGATGGGCGTATTATTCAGTGGAATGCATTGTAAATGTGTGGTCCTGTCTCGAGACAGAAAAGGGAAAAGAAATTTCTTGATTTTGGGTTCATTATCCAACTTTGAAATGTCTATCTGATGAATTCACTACCATGAATCAAAGCGTCCAGAACATTTTCTTCAATCAGAGCAACTGAAACGCCTCTAGCTCCCGAGTGCAAGCTTTATTTATGTACTCGTCCCAGCATTACATAGGCAGGCAGCAGTCTGGCGTTTTGTAATTAAATGGAAACAAATAATTGAAATGGGCACCCTCAAAAAAATGTTACGCCCACAAGCACAAGAATCGCCACTCCACACACACCCAATGTAACCCTCATTACATATTCTGTCTTCTTACCCCATGATATAAGACCATAAGAAGGTATATTTAAACTTGGTACGGATATAAATAAAGGATGCAAGCAAACTATGCATTGATTCGCCTTGAGATAGAAGCCGAGTGAAACAAACGAAAAATCCTCCTTCATTAAGCAGTAACGAGGTTGGTGGGAACATTAATAATTTTTAAAGGAAAACAATTCGCAATAGAAAATCAACCAAGACTCCATAGATTCTCAAAATGAAAATGCATTAAGACAAACGAAACTAAACTGTTAATTTTAATCCTTATTAGTTCTCTTACTACCATTAAGAACATCATCAGGTACGACCTTGAGGAGCTTCCGTTGCTTGGACTTGGCAATCTTCTTAAGAGTCTTGGGATTTGTAATTTTCTGAAGCTTAGTCCCTGACCTAAGTATGTTCTCCTGTTTTTTCTTCTCACGTTCCTCTTTCTTTTTCCGCTTCTCCTGTTTGTTCTGTCTTATTTCCTCCTTCAGCTCGTTCATTCTCTCCTTGAACGCTTTCTTTATCTCCTTCTCCTTCGCTCTCTGCTCGAATGTCGTTCCTTTTCTACTCACCTGCACCGCAGACGACCGCCGCGTCCTTGCCTGCTTCCACTTGCGGCCAGACACCTTTCCCGCTATCACCCCGTCGTACGTCGCCTTTCCGAAGGATGGCTTGTTGGGATCTTCAGAAGAAGGAACTGCCTGTCTCTTCAATGGAGGTGGATTCCCGTTGTCCACGTCCATGCCGTCATCCTCAGGAGAGGGATTCAATAGTTTTAGCTTATCGGCTTCTTGTTCGGCTCTCTTTCGCTTGAAGGTCTTGCCGCCGAATCCCTCGTCTAGGGACCTAAAATCGATCGTGCACGCCATTGGAAGTAAACCCTTATTCTAGGGTTTCCAATATTTTGGAAAAAGATATTGTAAGGGGATCTATATATGGAACGCAGAAGATGGGTAAATCATTTGCTGGGCTTGGTGGGTTCATTAGATTAGGCTTTGCCATCCTAACTAGTTGTTGGGCCTCGCAAATCATGTTGGGAAATTTTCATTATGACCTATCTCAAATTTGAGAAATAATTTTTTTTTTTTCAAAATCAGATATTAATTTAAATTTTATTATTAAATAATTAATTAAAATATTTTATTAATTAAAAATATTAGAGTCACAATATTATATAATTTATGGTCACAATTATGTATTAATCACAATTACAGACACCACAATTACAAATAACAAATTTTATATGTCACAATTAATTTCTCGATCACAAATTAAATAAATTAATTGGTCATAAATTATTTTTAGGTCACATTTAAAAATTTTGAAATTTTAAACCTTATCTCTTAAATTTGAAATATGTGAAACTTAAAATCTCAGTTTTGAAATTTTCCCCTTAAGAGACAAAGTTTAAAATTTAAAATTTCAGATTTTTTTATAATTTTATTTATAAATAAATAAATTAAATATATATTTTATTAATTAAATATATTAATGTCACAATTCCATATAATTAGTCACATATTATTAATTTGTCACAAATCACAAATTTTACATGTCACAAATTATTGTACGGTCACAATTTAAAAAATTTATAGATCACAATTTGTTTATCGGTCACAATTAAAAAAGTTTATATGTCACAATTTGTTTATCGGTGATAAATCAAAAATTTTACAAGTCACAAATTATTTTACGATCACAATTCAGAGATTTAATAAGTCACAATTTGTTTATCGGTTACAAATAAAAAAATTTATACGTCACAACTTATTTATCGATCACAAATCACAACTTAATAAATAGTCACAAATTATCAAATTATCGATCACAAATTAACAAATTTTTAGGTCACACATTATTTCTTGGTTACAATTTATCTTTTTTATTAGTCGAATATTGTTTATCAGTCACATATTAATCAATTTAATGGTCACAAACAATCAAATAATCTGTGACCACAACCAACACTTATGACCACCACCTTACCACTCCCATCAACACCACCATCGCCACCGTCGCCACCAGAACTATCACCACCACCTCTCGATAGTAACACCATCTCAAACAAATCAACACATTGTATAAAAACACCACTACCTCACAACAGCATGTTAGTACTACCACCTAACAACAACGGTGCTGCACAACGTCGGAGCCACCACCATATCACCACAGATAGCACACCGCACCTACAATACCATATCACTACACCACCGCCTTACAATCTGAAACTCACAAACAGCAATAGAAACCAAAAAATCGACACCAGCACACCTTCAACTGCAAATACTACTACCACCACACAAATCGTCACTGATCCCATCCCACAATCGCTAGCTCCAACAACCACCACCACCACCACCTACAATTCCAACCAACCACAACTGCACCACCACCGCCTGCACTAGTAACCACCACCAACGCCTACTAAAATCCACAATCTCTTCTACCTTTATCACACCACACCACACCACACCACAGCCACCAATCAAATCCTGAAACCCGCCACCGCCATCTGCACTTTTAATACATTACAAATCAACCTCCAATTCCGACCACCCCCAAAATCAGAAAAAGAGTAACAGAAAACCTAATTTTTGCAACGGTTGTGACTATTAACGGGAAAAATTGATCGCCACTACTTCGTAGTGACACATCGAGCTTGACGGTCAACCCATTGACTCATCGTTGTATTGTAGGTAGTGACATTAGAAAAGTCGATCGTCGTTGGCAAGACCATCGTCGTAGTGCTCACTCCGGTGATACCATCGTCGCTGGGCGCAGTGGTCAGGCCATCGACTTCGTCAAATTGCTGGATTGGGCTCGTATGAGTGAGTGAAAGAGGGTGGTGATTGTTTGGGTATATAGAATTGGGTGAGTTTACTAGGGTTTGGGTGGGTGTGGTTGTTAGTTAAGGGTTGTTAGTTAAGGGATTGATATATAATTATATATGTTTTTAAATTAAAAGTAATTAGAACATTTTAAAAATAATAATTATGATTTGATTTTTGTATAAATAAATTTGAGATTTGATTTTTGAAGTTGAATATTAAAAAAGTTGGTTAGGTGTAATTTCCACAAATTTCATTATGACCTATCTCAAATTTAAGAAATAAAATTTACTTTTTTTAAAATCAGATATTAATTTAAATTTTATTTATTAAATAATTAATTAAAATATTTTAATAATTAAAAATATTAGAGTCACAATATTATATAATTTATGGTCACAATTATGTATTAATCACAATTACAGACGCCACAATCACAAACAACAAAATTTATAGGTTACAATTAATTTCTTGATCACAAATTAAATAAATTAATTGATCATAAATTTTTAGGTCACACATTATCAAATTATTGGTCACAACTTAAAAAATTTTCAGGGCACACATTATTTATTAGTCAAAAAATTAAATTATATATTTCATTGGTCACATATTATTTGTTGGTTACATTAAACTGGTCACAATCAACAAAACAATTTGTGACTACAACACTATCCCCAAATACCACCATGACGGCCACTTGTATCAGCCACTACTACCACCACCACCACCACCATCTCCACCACTACCTCCACCTCCACCTCCACCATCTTTTTAAATCCATTATGTCATCCATCTCTACTGCCACCTATACCCACACCTACACCTACACCTACACCTACACCTACACCTACACTTCAATACACCAAAACCATCACCACCAACAAAAAAATTCCCAAACAAGCCACTGTCACCGTCGTCAACATATCATTGCCAGATTCACCACTACTACCACCTCCACAAACAAAAAGCCACCCCACCACTAGATCCCACAAATCCCTTTCAGATCTACCATCGATCTAATAAAAACTACCATCGTCATTGATCTACCACCGTCGAACCAACCAAACCATCTCCAAATCACGACGCAGTGCACAAACGTATCATCATCGCACTGCACTGTCGCTGCTGCAATAGCGATTGCGAACCATCAACCACCACAAATCATCGGAACATCACAAAACGAAAAAACAACACGACTGGAGACCTTATACAGATCACTAAGAGGTGGAGGCCCCGATGCCATGCCTCAACACTGCGTGCAAAGGCTCGACCCTATGAAGCTGGACTGGTGTAGATCGTCGCAGCTATTATGCCTACACATACATGATGCTGTGCTCACAGGCGTGGCTGACTGGTACAGATCATTGCAGCTGTTGCACCTCCTTGCGCAGAGGTTTCGATGTCGTGTCTATCGTGTTGCTTCGCGCGACGCCACTTGGTGCGGCACAACGTGACGGTGGTGCGAGGGAGGAAAACATTGCACACAGAGGCTGCACGACGCTAGTTGCTAGTGAGCACTTTTAAAGAGAGAAGAGATAGAGATAGAGAGAAGGGAGAGATATGGCAGGCAAGAGCTGTTAGAGATAGAAAAATAAGTAAAAAGAGAGAAAATGAGGGAAATTTAGGGTTTGACGAGTGAGGTGGGGTGGATGGATGTAATAAATTAATTTAATTGTATAATATTATTATTTATATTGAATTATCATTTGATTTTTGCATAAACAAATTTCAAATCTGAATTTTGAAACGATAACTTAAAAAATTTGATTTTATGTAATTTTCACAATTTCATAAAAAAATTAAGTATGACCAATTTCAAATCTGAAAAACAAGGTTTATTATTTCAAAAATAAAATATTAATTAAATTTTATTTATTAAGTAATTAATTAAAAAAATATTTTATTAATTAAATATATTAAATAATTTATGATCATAGTTATGTATTAATCACAATTACAGGTATCACAATCACAAATTTTATAAGTCACAAATTTATAAAATTAATATGTCACATATTATTTCTTGGTCACAAATCAAAAGTTTTATAAGTCACAACTTAGGTCACAAAATATTGAATTAATTGACCAAAATTATTTCTAGGTCACAAATGATCAAATTATTGGTCACGACTTAATAAATTTTTAGGTCACACATTATTTATTGATCACAAATTACTTATTTAATTGGTCATATTTTTATTGGTTATACATTAACCAATTTATTGGTCACAATCAACCAAATAACTTATGACCACCACCTCCAATACCATCGTAATGACGAAAATGAAAACCATCACCACTACCAAATACCACCATGACGGTTGCACCACTACCGCCAACCCCATCGTCAGCACCATCGTGACCACCACAACCACCAATTGTACCATAACCGCTGTTAACCTTTTTATTGGTCACAAACACTTTATCCCATCCCATACCACCACCAATACCAATTGAGTGTCACGTCACCTTACCACCATCACAGCCAACACCACCATCGTTTGTGACCACCACCTCACGTCATCGCCAACACCAACTGTGATACAACCGTTTGTAACCACATCCGATCCACAACAACTACACCACAACCATTTGTGATCATCACCTCACTACCACCGCCAACGCCAGAGCCAGATCCACCACCATAGCCGCCAACAAACACCACCCAAAAACCAACAACTAACAAAAACCAAAATATGGAAACCACCACTAATCCAACAACCAACAAAAATCATCTGAATCCGAGGAAGGCATTCATGCTCAGTCCATCACATAGAGGGAAAATAAAAAAAGATCAAGGTAGAATAAACACAAAATGTAAGAAAAACCTTGCACAGTGGCAACATCATCGTGTTGTTGTGCAGCAACGTCGTGAACATCGCTGTGCGCGTGACGTTCACAGTGCCACTTCGCAGTGGCGATGTCTGCTTCGGATTGACGAGGATGCAATGGCGTTAGCTGCTTCAGAGTGACGTCGCTCCGATTGTGGCGTCTTGAGCATCGTGTCGTGGTGCTAGAGGTATATTCAACGGTGATGTGCAATAAAGAGAGAAGAGAGAATGGAAGGATGTAGAGAGAGGCAAGGGAAAATGAGAGAGAGAGAGAGAGAGAGAGAGAGAGAGAGAGAGAGAGAGAGAGAATGGTTAGGTTAGGTGGGTAGATATGTGTTAATTTAATTTTATAATAT
>CAIGRN010166977.1:0-11111 GCA_903798345.1 Fraxinus anomala | reverse complement strand
GTATTCAATAAGAATTACTTCTTTTCCGTGTTTAGTATGAATAGCTAATTCATTCGTCAGGGCGAACATGTAAACTTATTTGGGATCCTTTATGTTTTTAATTCTAGATTCTAGTTTTTAAATTATTTATGCGTTGAATTTTTACTATGAATTTAATGCTTCAAATTAACTGATCACTAATTTGATGTTTTTTCGTGAATTCTTTATAATTCGAGAGATGAGTTTAGGATTTAGACCATATAGTAAAAATTGGTAAATTAATATAATGTGTAGAGATACATATATTGATTATTGCGATTTTGTGTGAATTCCTAGAATTGTGTTTCATTTAATTAAGGCCAATTTACATAGAGATATGGAATTGGATTTGTTGAATAGGCTCAACGAAAACTCGAGAGGTGTAAGTTGATATATTAGGAGAATTCGACTGAACACTACTTGAGATTATGAATCTTGTTGTACGTAAAGGTGATCAAATAAGTGGAATGTTCTGCCCTAACACTCTCTTCATTGTTGAATTTAAATATTACAGTTGTGCGCATCACTTTTAATTTCACATTTTCTATAGCTTTAGATCCCAAACGTACAAAATTCGAGTTTATCTTTGTCAAATAGAAGTTGAAGTTAATTAGATTAGGTATTAGAGTATAGTCCTCGTGAGAACGATTATCCGGACTCTTAGATCCACTTTATTACTTGTTCGATATCATACATTTGCGATATAAAAATCACAACAAAATGGCTACCTTAGAGTGATTAATGCTTCACTTGTCATTTTCGAAGGTACCAAAAGAAATGGTATATATGTCACTAGAGCTAGTGTTGTTCTAAGTTCCACTACTGAGTCCTCTAGTGCTGAAATTGATGCTAATCTGGCATAATAGGTTAGCACTTATTAGTGAGAAATGCCTGCACATTTTAAGTAAGAAGGGGCATTTGGTAAAAATGTCATTTATGAAGTTCCTTTCTATAAGTATTGTACTTTAAGAAAACAGCATAGGCTTCATTTAATACTGAAAAGCATAAAAATGCATCTCCTCTTGAATACATACACTCTAATCTGGGGTCCATCATCTACCATCATTCAAGGTGGAAATTGATATTTTCTATTCTTAATTGATGATTTTTTTTCAAGAAAAGGTTGTATATTTCTTTTGAAATAAAAATATGACACATTTGAAAAGTTTAATACTTGGAAAACTTTAATTGAAAATCAAGTTGGTAAAAAGATCATGATTTTAAGAAGATACAATTATTAGAAATCTTGCAATGTTGAATTTGATCAACTTTGTAATGATGATGAGATCCTTGGCATAAAAATGTTCGTTACACCCCTCAGCAATATATTGTGAATAAAACTCTTATTAGTTCCTTATATAAGAAAACCCTTGAGTAGGTATGTTTAGGTAAACTGGCTGATTATACCTGTTTGAAAACTTTTGGCTATGCTACCTACTATCATTAGAGTATAGGCAAGCTAGAACCTAGATCCCAGAAATGTGTTTTTATAGGGTATCTTGATGGGGGTGAAAGGGTACTAGTTTTGGGCTAGGGAAATTAAAGGGTCTAAGATGATTATCAGCAGAGATGTTACATTTAATGAGAATGATATGCTTTGTTTAGGTAATAAAACCATTGATGATGTTCTTGTGAGTGAAAAAGAAAGTAGGGCCAAGCTGCAAGTGGAGCTTAGGTCCTTTCCTAAACTCGTTAATGATGGTCAGGTGGGAAATGATTTTGGAAATGAAATCGAGAGTGCTTCTGAACCCGATGAGGTTGATGAAAGCATTGTTCATGTGGTTATTGGAGAATAGGTAAATCCCTTATAAGGCTATCAGTTAACTAGGGATAGGAATAGGAGAGAACCAAGAGAACCTACTAGGATGAGAGATTACCGATCCCTAGCTGTTCTCTAGTGTCAAGATTTGGTTTTTAAAGAGTTTAAATCTTATGAAGAGGCTGTGAGTTGTCAATTCTCTAAAGAGTGGCAGTTTGCTATGGAAGAGGAGATTAAGTCCCTCTTGAAAAATAATGCTTGGATATTAGTTCCAAAACCTGAGAATAAGTCCTTAGTTGATTGTAAGTGACTTTATAGTATTAAAGAGGGTAATTCTTCAAGTCGGCCTCTAAGATTTAAAGTCAAACTAGTTGCAAAAGGGTTTACTCAAAAATTCGGTATTGATTATAATGAAATCTTCTCACCTATTGTTAAATATACTACCATAAAATTCATGCTCGCTTTGGTTGCTCAATATGACTTAAAACTTGAACAAATGGATGTTAAAATTGCCTTCTTGGAGCCACTTAGATTCATTGATAATAAAAAGCCTAAACATGTCTATCTTTTGAAACGATCTTTATATGGGCTAAAACAATCACCTAAACAATGATACAAGAAATTTGATATTTTTATGTCATCTGTTAGCTTTATGAGAAGTTCTTTTGATCATTGTCTTTATTTTAAAAAGAATGACGGCAACTTTATGATTGTTTAAATGCTTTTGAATGTGGATGATATGTTGTTAGTATGACAAATGTAAGTGATATTAATGACATTGAAAGGTTTTTAAGTGCTGATTTTGAAATGAAAAACTTAGGCCTTGCTAGAAGAATTTTAAGCATTAAGATAAATAGGCCCTAACAGACTCTTATCTTAACTTAATCCGACTATGTGAAAAATGTGTGGTCTAAATTTTCCATGCATGAATCTAAGTTTGTTACATTACCATTTGCATGTCATTTTAAACTAAGTAAAGATCAATGTCCTCATAAAGAATCTGATATTATATAAATGCAAAAGGTTCAATATACAAATGATGTAAGGTCTATCATATATACTATGATATGTACCAGATGTTGCCCATGCTATAAATTCTTTGAGCAGGTTTATGGCCAATCCTGGCCCAAAACATTGGACTGTCTCAAAGTGGTTATTAAGGTACAGATATCCTGATGCTAGTGATCAATGTGGAACTGTGATTCTCTTCTGATATTTAGTGGTCCGAAGTGTTTTTTTAATCATTGGCATTAAGATGGAGATTTATTGGGCTATGATGCCCAAATCCAGTCCAATTTATGGGAAATGATGAAAACTGGACTTGACCTAATTAGCTATGATCCATTGTTTGATAGCACAAAGTGGTAAAGCCCAAACCCGAGCCCAAAATAAGGTAAAATGTGCCTCACTGGATCGTTGATTGCCAACTGAGATCAATGATGGGGGTTTATATAAACCATTTGAGTGGTTGCCCTATGTTTTAACTTTTCATTTGAGATCTGATAGTCTTCTAGAATCTCTCTTTCTCTTCCTTCGTGTTCTTGGTGTAATCTTCAACTTTGGTTGGACTGATCATTAGTTCTTTTGAGCCGTTCTTTGTAAATATTGAGTCTGGGTGATTCTTAGATTAAAAGGATAGATTGGGATAAGTAAGACATCTTTGTGTTCATTGTAGTAGTTGCATAAATTCTTTTAAGGCTAGAGTCTGATGGTTTTTCCCTTTGTAAAAAATGGTACAATATTCTGAGCCCAGAAAATCTTTGATCCTTGAATGCTAGTGAAATAATTTGATAGCCCAATAATAGCTAACCAAAATTGGGGTGAATTGATTTTTAAAACTTTTTCGAAAAATTAATTTAAAATCAAACACGTAATAACTAGATAGATTATTTAAATAATAAGTACGGATATGAAAGAAATAAGTAAAAAATGATAGAGAATGCAAAAGATATAATTATGGAGATTCGATCTGACGCAATGATCTACATCCTCCGTTACCAAGCTCTCCGGCACGAAGAAAGTCAATTTTACTATGTTGATGAACTTGTGGTGCAATCCAAACCTTTACAAAACTTTCGGTGACTTACAAACAATGATCGTCGATCTTTATACAACATTGAGCTTTATGAGACCTCAACATGATTCACAAGTTTAAAGAAAATAGATTATACAAATTAAAACTTATCTCTTAATAAATGATATGATCACAATTTAGTACCAAAAAAGAAATAGGCTAATACTTTAATAAATAGCAATGAATGAAGTTCAACTGTTAGATATGAAAAACTTTGATGTGTAGAATGATTTTCAAAAGTTAATATGATCAAAAAAATTTCAAGACCAAAATGATTTGGTAATAAATAATATGAGAAATCAATGCAATTTTGCCAAAAAGAATCTCACTTGAATGCTCTTGAATGTGTATGTTGAATGTAAAGTGATGTGCTATTTATAGTAGTTAAAACGTCAAAAAATTATGCCCAACCAGATGTTTGCTACTGACCGGACGACTGAAACTAGCCATTATACGTTAGAAATCAGAACAGTAAGAATTTTGACCAATTGAAGCCACCGAACGTGTCAGCCAGACTAGAAATTTCTAGATTTCTCTTTTCTTGATTATTTAAATAAGTGTAAATACTTTAGGGATATATTCACTCAACTTTTCAAAATAAGTGTCATTGGTAAATAATTTAAAAGTCAAGTGAAGATTTTCGTCATATCGAAAATAGTTTTTATGCGGGCTTTTTTTTTTTTTTTTGAAAAGTTTATCTCGTGTATAAAAAATTTAACTTACGAACTTGAAGTAACTCATTGCTAAGAATTAAAGCATTTTACCTTTACATATAAATTCAAATTATCTAAATCTAATATCTTCGATTGATTTGGCACGAGTGCACGATTTGTTGCTTGATTTTGAGTTTGGCACAAATGCTTGATTTGTCTCCGATTGTCTTAATGTGAGTGCTTGATTTGTGAATGCTCGATTTCCATCAGGTTCGTAACATGTAACAATGAAGACTCGAGTATAAATGTTAGAGATAAGAATAATTTGTTTGTTATAATAAAACTCTAGGATTGAGCAATTTGATATCAATTTATCATACAATTCGTATTCCCCCTTTCTTTTACAAATTGATAACCATGCATTCAAAGTATGTGTTTCCCTCATTTCCCCCCTTTTTCATATGCTCTAAGCATATTAAAAAAGCGAATCATGCACAATCATCTCACTTTGCATTCCCCTTTTGGCATAAATAAAAAATATAAGGTAAAACAGGGATCATAATAACCATAGCATTGATCATAAAAGAAAATAACCATAGATATTGATGTCCAAAACAAAAGAAGCTAAACGTAAAGATTGTGGATAAGTTATAAAAAATATAAAGACAATCTAAAATAGCAACAAAATCGAGATCTACAGCTCCAGAGGAGGCGGTAGAGGAAAAAATGCATAGAAGTGATCGTAGAAAGCGTTCTGTTGAGCCTGCATGTCCGCCTATTGTGCTTTGATGGCATCTTGTTGAGCTCGAATGGCGTCCTGCTAGACTTGCAACTCTTGAAGCATCCCGCTAAGTCCATCCACCGAAGATGTAAGAGAATCAATACGATGATTGAGAAAATTGTAGTGATCTCGGTAAATGTGAAACCACTAGACGAAAAGCGAGGAGCACTAGAGGTAGGAACATCGTGAGGAGGGTGCGGTTCGTTTAAGGGTTTGAATATTGATAGTGTCGGTAAGACGAATTTTAACAAATGTCTCATCGTGTAGTGGAATGTCAAAATGTTTAAAATTTTTTGTAAGAAGAACTCCGTAAGGCAAAGCTTTAAGATGACGCATGGAATGCACAAGTTTTATGAGACTTAATGCAATAGTTGAAAAATCTAGTTTCGCCCAACAAGAAAGGAATCGAGGATAAAAAGATCAAAAAAGTTTACTTCGTCTTGATGATCCTTTCGAGGAAGAATCGCATGTGCAATGATGTTTTGTAAAACTTTGCATGGAAGTGTTAGTTGATTTGTACTAAGTTTTGTGATGTTTTTAAAATTCTTCCCGGCATGCCTCGAAAGGGTTATACCCTTCAAAAGTATGATGAGTTTTATGAAAAAAATTGAATATCACATGGTTCAAGCTCAAGAATGTCACGAATGAGAGCTTTGTTGACAGTGATACGAACATTTTTTAGTAAACATGAAATCCAATCCAAACAAGGAGAAATAACCATATTTTTATTTAAAAAAAATTCATAAGGCGAGGATATGCATGTTTTTCTAGAGTAGTTACCGACACCCACATTATGTTTTCAAAACATTATTCAACATAAAATGCAGGTGCTTCAATAGTAAAGTCCAAAAAATCAACATTTTTACCTATTAAAATGTGAGATTTTTCAAATGGGTTTGCCGGCATCTCGAGCTCCATATCGAATTCTTCGTCGGATGATGGTTTGGAAGATCGCCTCACTGTTCTCTTGAGTCTTTTCCCCATTCTTCTAGACCCCGACATTGTAGAAAAATAGAGAAGATTTGAAGAAAAATCAAGTTCTAGGGTTTCGAAGTTTTTGGGAAAATTGAAATGAAATGGATGAAANTGTAGAAAAATAGAGAAGATTTGAAGAAAAATCAAGTTCTAGGGTTTCGAAGTTTTTGGGAAAATTGAAATGAAATGGATGAAAATTGAAATTTTGAAAGGATTTGAAGTGTAGAGGTAGTGGATTTATTGATTTTGAGGAGTATTTGATGATTTGAGTGGAGAGATTGAAGGAGAGAGACGAGATTTATGATGAAAAATGGAGAAGAGATGCAGAACTACGGTCTAGTTCGCGAATAGAGATTTTTAATTGCGATGTACCAGACGTCCGGTTGACATAGTTAAAATTCTCTGTCAAATCGGACGGAATTACCGGATGTCCGGTTGACTTGTCCGGTCCCCTTATTAATATTACTATTATAAAACACACTAAATTATGTAAATATATAGTGGACATGAAAATAATGCAATAAAAACACATAAGCGCATCTAGTTATGAATTTAATAATGTACTTCAAATTCATCAATAATGCTTAAACATCTTCTAATGTGTGAGAAACAATCAAGTGCTAGAGGTTTTGTGAAAATATCGGTCAATTGATTTTTCGTGTTTACGAAATCTAACATAATATCACCATTTTGAGCATGATCTCTTAGAAAGTGATGTCTAATTTCAATGTGCTTTGTCCTAGAGTGTAAAATGAGATTTCGTAACATGTAACAATGAAGACTTGAATATAAATGTTAGAGATAAGAATAATTTGTTTGTTATAATCAAAACTCGAAATCAACCTTAGGTCAACAGTATTGAATTGCAACTTCGTGTTTATATTTCTAGTTCTGTTGTTGTTCTTTGTTACAAGACATTACGAACACTATTAGTGTTACTGCACCGATTTAGATGGTACCTAAGTGACATTAAATGATAAACACAATTAATGGAATCACATAATTCCTTCTTTAATTGAATCTATCACATTATGACACTAACTTGTGCTTTAATACCACTTGTGCTAGATATCATCATTTGTTTACCACAATATTGGGAGTTAGGGGTGTGAATGGGCTATTGCAATAGGCAGCAGACTTGGACTTAGGTCAAGTATTGGGTTATAGTACTGTTCCAGGCTTTCCCTTTAGGTATGTAGAATATTGGTCCACCACTCCACCTCGGGGAAATGTTGGGCCCTTGTATTTTTAAGCCAAGCAAAAGGGACGGACGATAATATAGCCACGTTAATCATTAATCAATCGAGTACTCATATGATGATGTTCAAGTTTACCATGATTTTTTTTTTATCGAATTTGAAATTGTGACTTAATTATCAATGACAAACCAAACTAAAATGTTTTATTGTTGGAGATTTAGGGGTTCATGGTCTTCCCATTATTGTACGTTCATTCAAAATGAGATTTGATTGAAAGTATTTGAATTATTAAGAAGCGTATATCAAACTCTTTCATCTTGTTTTAATATTTAGGCAATGTAAACAACATAAATGATGATTGAGAAACAAAATTATATTCAATAAATTAGTTTTATGAAAGAAAAAGTAATGTTATTCATAGATAGCGATTGCAAGTGTGTGATATCGTGAACAAGTAATAAAGCGATGAATAAAATATCCCACCAGAACCAAGTAATTAATTTAATGTACATTAATGTTAACTTTAATTGAATAGCAAAGCTTCTTTGGGGAATTTATATTAATTAACTAATTAAACTAACAATTATAGTGATCAAGTTATCAGTTTTTGTAAATTTAGATGACATGGTTATTAAGATCTCGAAATCTATTTAAATACAATTCAATAATATGGCAATATGTGCACATTTTTGTTGACCAATGTACCTAAATTAATTAAAAACATTTCTCGACGTCAATTAAATCTATCATCTCATGTAATCTTCATATATTTCTATGAAAGATGTGAACATGAAAACATGTATTAAAAATGCTAACATCTATAAAAATCATGCAAAATGTAGCGATATATCTTTATCTCATATCGGACTTTACAATGGTTGTTATAAAATGCTTTCTATTCGATTGTTTTTCTCGAAATCGATAAAATTCACAATCAATTCAATTAGTGATCAAGTAGTTGAAAAATCATTAAATCATATAACAATCATCCAAAATAACACATATTGAGTGTCAAATTATCGAGCCAGCTATTGAAAAGTTGCAATTATGTCACCAAACTTTGAATTTCATCATTTTTCGTCAAATTTTCTCTTTTTTTCTTTTAATTTAGCTTCCAATCACCAAGTTTTCCTAATAAACAAAATATATAATAAATTAGGTTATAATTAATCAAAAGAACTATCGAATGTCTATATTTTAGGCTCATATAAGTGTATAATACGCTTATCAAATACCATTACTCGTCGAGAAAGTGTGGGCTCAAAAAAGTTGCACAATTAATGACGATGTTTTTTTGCTATTTATTGTTGCCTTTGCATGTGGTGTTGAAATTGTTTCCATTTAATTGAAGCTAAAATTTTATGACCTTTTTTTTTATTGAAGTAATGCTATATAACATCACTAGTATTACAATATCAATTTAGATAGCATTAACTGTTAGAGGAACAATTAAATGAGTCATACGATTCTACTTTGTACTCATCCCATTATAATGTGAAACTTAGATTAGTGTTTTAGCATCATTGATGTTAAATAATATCTTTTAATTTAGCTCGAATAGTTTGTAGGGAAACTTTACGTTCTCTGATCCATTCGACACATGCAATTTCTTTACGGGATAATTTCTCCATTTTAAAGATGCCATTTACCTTTATAATAAATAAATTACTATTCTATACAATTACGTCTATGATATTGTTAGTTTTTAATAATACATTCCATTCCATTAAATTATTAGAGAAGTCAAACATTGAATTATGATATCCATTTATTCTATTTTCTTGACTATTAGTTCTGCTGTACAAAATTGATTACAATTGACAATTATATATATTTAAAAAATTCAAACTAACAAAATTATTTATGCATTACAAATAAAAAAAAATCTAGAAAATAAGAAGAATTTTGCAAAAGAAAAAAAAAAGAAAGAAAGAAAGAAATAGAAAATAGCAAGAAATTATTTTCTAGTTTTGGTGTAAGTGGAGGTACGGGCAAAGTCGGCATCATATTATAATGTCAATAGAAAGGCAAGTGCAATTTGTTCTCTTATTAACCACTTTTGGTGGTCGTGGCAGCTACGCAACTTATTTAAACTTTGACTGTATTACAATGTTTGATAACCATTAAAATGATTTTTTTTATATATAAAAATGAATTTTGAATTTTTTTTTTTTAGAATCTGTGGTTAAAAAGTAGGAATAAATTTTGAATTTACTTGTAAAATATTTTATTATGAGAATGTGTAATTAAAAATAAATTTGAAAAAAATAAGTTTTATTGATTGTCAAACAGTGGCTTATTATTACTTCTCTATCAAGGCATGATGATCCCTTTATTTTTCTTACATAGTTAGGTGATTGATATTGGCGAAGTTAATAAACTCTACAAAAGCCGTCTTCTTTAATTGTATTGGAGGAAAGATAAAGGATTATTGGTGCAATATCCCCAACGTATGGACTTATTGTCAAATGCTCTTCACCTTTTCAAATTGATGGAAAATTTCCTGTATGAACTTTGAAGTACGATTCACCCCATTTTTTCTTCATTTCTCTTAATAAATCGTTGTGAAATAACGAATATACACTATTTAAATAAAACAAAAACAAACATAAAAGGAGAAAAAAAATTTAAAAAGTAATTGCAATTATAGTCCTAATATTTTTTGAAAAGTGCAGATGAGTCCCAAATAAATAATTAAAAATTAAAAATAAAAGAATTCCCCACCACCGCTAGGAGTGGGTATGGTCCGGTTCGATTTGGTTCCAAAGAGAACCGAACCAAACCCGAAATTTTCGTGTATTTAGTAAATGGAACCGTCGAGTCTAAATTTAATTACGAAATCGTTCGGGTTCGTTCCACTTGGGTCAATTCGGTTTCGAGATTTCGTACAATAATTAATTTTTTTTAATATTTAAACAACGCTACATTAATTCGACTATGATATATTCAATCTTAACTCTTACAAAATAACGTAATCCAATTTCATAATATTTTTTGCACATTTTTTTATTGAGTTCTTCATAAATTTGATTGTAAAAATCACAGAAAAATGAAAATTGTTAGTTCACAATAATACAACGGTAGAAATGGCACTACGGTAGAATAAGAGATTTGGACAAAACTTAGGTCAATTTGATTAAGTTGGGCTTGGCTGAAAATTAGAAATAGTAAAATCATATTTTGGGTTTGGACTAAATTAATTAGTTAGCAATTTATTTTAAAAATAAAACAATCTGACATATTTAAGATTAAAAAAATTAGGGATATTCGATTTTTATGCTTGACTGAAAATTAGAAATAGCAAAATCATATTTTGGTTTTGGACTAAGTTAATTAGTTAGCAATTTATTTTAAAAAAAAAACAATCTGACATATTTAAGATTAAAAAAATTAGGGATATTCGATTTTTATTTGGCTTTTGATTCTTGGTTTAGAATCGGGAATCGAACCAAACATGTTTGTTCTCGATTCAGATACATGTTCGGATATTTAATTTAAGAAGAACCGCTCGATTCGATTCAGTTCGTTTCGGGTCCGGTTCGATCTGATTCGGTTCGGGAGTTTTGTCCAGCCCTAACTACCGCTAAAATGGTTAATTTTGGAGGGAAAAAAATTAAAATTAAAAAATTACTACAATTGTTGATTTTGTTTT
>CAIGRN010166958.1:0-22315 GCA_903798345.1 Fraxinus anomala | reverse complement strand
GAGAGAGAGAGAGAGAGAGGGAGTATTGCTACTTTGATGGACAAATTAATAGAATGTACAGAAACGCCACGTTGAAACATAATTAAAATTTACGTGGAGTTAATGAAAAAGAAACTGCTTCCAGCCAGTGTGGAATAAATTTTCGCAGATACTCATAATTTTGAAGTCAGAATATGCAAAGACTACAGTCATTGTCAATTGGATGGTCTGCCTATCAAGCGTCACATATTCCAAGGTTATGTATTGGGAAACATCAAGTACTACCAATGCTCACATGAAAGTCACGATTCACATCTAAAGAACAGTATGAAAATTATAGCAAGATGTTTTAAGATAATTATAATTAAAATATGATGTCAGATAGAATTATTGGGAAGCATGGTGCTTCAAAAATGCACAAGCTTAAAAATACTTCAATACATATTTTAATGCATGCTGAATACTAGGTCCAGGAGAAATGATGTCTAATTGATATTGAGGGGCATCAGCTAACAGCATCTCTAGCAAGACCAAGTTTCTTGCTAATGCATTCATGAAAAGAAGATACCTTCCATATTTCTCTATGAGTGAGATGGCTTTGATCGAGGTCAAAAATTTTAGCATATCCGACATTAGCCTGGACAAAGACCCATAAATTTATTCCCCAAAGCCAAACCATCATGGTCTGCAGGATCAATCAAAAGAAGTTTTTTAGTAAAAGGATATAAACAGAATGATTTGAGACATAAGCTCTATGGAATAGACCAAGAACTCAGCAAAACAACTTTACTAACCACAAGAAGAAGAGGATTATAATACAAAAAAGCCTCATATAAAAATAAATCTCGCAGATCTGCACTCATTCTCATAACTGAATCCCATCCAATCTGCAATTATATGTACAAAAACACGAATATCATGATTCATGACCAGTGAAAAGCAGAACCACTCCATGATTTCCACGTCCAAATATGTACAAAAACTTTAAACTGACCTTGCAACAAATGAAGCCCCAGAGGAAAAACAGCAGTACCTGCGCGTTGAATTATATTGTCTAGCAAAAAAGTGTAATTGATGATAGCTCAAATGCAGACACCGAAAGCTTCTAAAGGATTTTTATTTTGGCTTCGGCACGTGATTCAGGGAGAAAAAAAATTTATAGTCAAACCACGTTTCTCACCACTTATTGCCTTATTATAGTTTCCTCATTTCCAAAACTGAAACAAAAATGAAGTGAGAAAAACATATCCAGAACATTTAAAAAGGATCATGGTTCTAATTTTGTATTCTATTTTATTTTATGTTCTATTTATCTTTTGAACACGAATGGTTTCTCTTTTTTAAACTCGAAGCAAACAATGCATGAAATGTCAATGTATTATTTCTGCAAACTTGATGTTTGTAATTGGGAAGCTTATTGGTTCCTCGAATTACCAATATCGGGAGGTCCATGTTTCCTCGAATTAACCCACTTTCAACTTTTCACATTTTATTTTCGATTATTTCAATAGGTACAATTCACATTTGTATCATTTGGTATTAGACCATGATTTTGTCACTAGAGCAACGAGTGGAATGATAGTGGAAGTCTTGTCTGATTCTCAAAAGGAACTTAGGGCAAACTGGAAGAACTCTTAGAAATTGTAGATACAAAATTGCAATCACTGTCAAGCAATCAAGACTGCAATGAAATGTTTTCGGTAGTAACGCAAGAAGTTCATGAACAACGCAAGATAGTACAAGAAGGTGAAACCTCCTGCAAGTTTCCGGAGTGCTAAAACCATGAGCATCTGGTGGTGTTGCTTCAGCAACGCATCGAAACTTCAATCATGAGAATGTTTCTGGAGGTGCACAGCTTACACAGATTTCAGGTTTCAATGGCACTTTTCCTCCCAAAATTATTCTGGATATGAGTCCATTGAAATTCAAGGACAAAGTTGTAAAACTATCTTGTTGAGTCTGAAAATATCCATCCAATGATCTTCTCGTTGTTTAGCTTAATGGTGGTCTTGGTTGCTCAAGGTCCAATCAATTTTGGGAAAGGAATACAGCATGGTAGCCTGCCAACCATGCATCTCAACCCATACAGCTTTGGTCCAGTGCCTTGTTATAATAGAGCTGTCATTTCCATGTTTTTGAAGTTTGAAGATCATCTTTTTTTTTTTTTGATGATGTTGTCAAAATATCATCATATCTACTCATATTTTGGAAACAGAGGGAAAGATGAATTTTTTCAACAATCTCCACCTTGAGGGAAAGGGTGTTTCAAAGGAGGGTAGAATATTAGGGTTCTAATGTTAAATTTTGTTTTTCTTTTCTTTTTTTTTTTTTTAAATTTTATGTTCTATATATCTTTTGACTTGGTTTGAGAAGCTATGAGTTGTTTTATTTTGTCGTTGGTGGGTATATGGAACAATTAGTGTTCTTATTTTTAAGTGAATGTGAATGATTTATCTTGAATTTAAAACCCCAATCAATAAAATGTTGAAAAATTATTTTAGCAAACTTGGTGTTTGTAACTGGGAGGCTTATTCGTTCCTCAAATTACCAATATTGTAAGGTCCAGGTTTCCTCAAATTAATCCACTTCTCATCATTTCTCATATTATTTTTTTATTATTTCGATACAAACATGTTCTCATATTATTTTTTATTATTTCATACGAATAATTCGCATTTGTATCACTTATCATATTACATTATCCCTAGTAAAATGATCATTTAAGTGAAAGTGATACCTTAAATCTCCACAGAAGAACAGGAGATGGAAAAATTGCCGCACTGGTCAATGATGTGCTCACACCCTTCATTTCATTTAGCACTACAGAATGCAAGAAATCTTCTCCTGAACTATTACCCAACTCAGTTGTACCTATAAGTTAATGTCCATCTATCAGAAGGCATGGAATACACCCATTGATGAAAAGGAAAACCAGCACATAGTAACATGTATGATATTTAAAATCTTCTCTTACCTAGATCAAAAATTGCAGGTCGGCTTCCTGACTTCCGTAGATGTGGATTGTTGGTAGGAACAGATACAACACCTCCAAACATAGATGGAGGTGAGTATGGTTATAGGTGTATATGTTATCAAGTGTACCCCTAAAACCACTACTGTAGAAAAATAACAAGATACAAGCATACCACATTTAGGAACAAATGTAAAGCTTTAGAGATAGCTCATCAAAAGACAGTGAGACACGCCAAAATAAAACTCAATAATAGTTAACATTATAGTGAATATTTTCAACTGTCGATGATGGAATTCAGGGGAAAATGTCAAATAAGAGGAAACAGCACTCAGGAGAAAATATCAGATAAGATTAAACAGAAACTGAATACCAGTACCGTATCTAGATATCAACATACTGCAAATCATGACAAAATCGAAGGAGTGTGCCGCAGTAAGGATTGTAAAGTCACTCACCAAACTTATCCCTAGCATCAAATAACCCCGCTTGCAAACAAATAACAAAACTAATATTACCACGATTTTGCCATAATAATTAATTAGGATTCTAACTTCGGGTAAAATTTAATTGGAAATTAACATTTCAATTCTCTTATGAAACTAAATTATAGTCTATAAAATTTCAAAAATTCAACTATATGTGGGGTTCAAGATTGTGCTGAGATCCATTGTTTCATTTACACACAATATCACAAAAAAACAAATTCACAACTTTTTCCAAGACACATATAAAGAATCCCTTATCAAAATAACAAATCAAAATGAAAAAGCATTTTTCCCTTTCAGAGACATATTCCCAGATCCAAGCATCAAACATTCCAATAAATCCATCACACGATTGAACCCAGAAACAAAATTCACAATGCGCTAGAAGGGGGAAAAAAAAAGAGGAAGAAGTATATAAGAAAACAAGAACGAATTCCAAGTGTAGTACCTCGTCAAACTGTTAAATGAATAACTGGCCCGATTCGATTGTATTTAGGCGCACTGATCTGGTTCTGGGTTTCGTCGTACACACTTTCTGTGGGTTTTTCACGTGCAGTTGTGTGAGATTGAAGGAAATGAATTGGGGTGCGTTCTAAGGAAAATCAGCTCTTGGTTTTGGAAGAAGAATGGCATGCCCCCATCCACAATAGTTGAGAAAGCACCCCGTACTTCCCATTTATACAGACGCACAAAAAAGCCATATTTCTTTGTAATTTTTAATTTAATAAAAAATATTAAGCCCGCATTTGGTACCATTATAACCAAAGGTCCAAGGTGCATTTATTCGCTATTATTTTTTATCACATATTTTTAAATAAAATAATATTTCATGTAATCTAAATTTTTTTTTTTTATTTTCTAATCCCACATTTTCCAACAAAATATTATTCTAGGTTTGAACCCATTAGTTAGAGAATAATGCTAGTTTACATATCGATTTATAGAATGATGATCTATTTTTTATCATTCTCTCTCATCATTATGTACATCAATACGTAAATCATGATGTACAAATTGCATTATTCTTCTTTTCAAAAATTCATTTTTTCCAAACTCATTTTCAACCGTAATTTTTACCAATGAAATAATTTGACGTAAAACTCAAAAAATTTCTTTATTTTTTAACCACACATTCTTAAAAACATATTACAAGGATCGTGGACAAAATGTAACAATATTAATCCAATAAACTGAAATCCTACAAGTATCATCTACCTAAGTACCATTGTAGTAGATAAAATTGGAAAAGCACACAAAAACATCATGTATTAATGATTTACCCTCTGTTTGAAATCCATTTTTTATCTCATTCTATTTCTCATTCTTCATTTCAACCACACATTCTATCAATAAAATAATATTACACATAAACCTAAAAATTCTCCTTACTTTTTAACCACACAATCTTCCATCAATCACTATTTCAAATTTTTTTTTTTACCCAAAATGGGTGTCAACAGGGGCTAAATTTGGCTCAGTGACCGGGCCATTTTTCATGTGATGTAATGGCAGATTTTGATTGGTGGGGGTTTTTTTTTTTTTTTTTTTAACTACCGTCAGATTTTTGACAAGTGTTTTATCTGTAAAAAAATTCTCTCATTAACCTCTTTTTTGCTGCTTCTTATTTTACCTACACAGAAAGATAAGTACTCTTTGTGTCTGATCTTCTTAGTCATTCCACAGTATAGCAAGTACAATGAGCATTTGCCAGTTAAATACATATTTACTACTACTGCGTACCACGGATTTTAAGACCATTCAAATTTGAATGGTAGATTTTCTTTCTTTTCAATCACAGTTTTTTTTTTTTTTTTTAATCAAACTTGTTGTACACACTGACACTCGAAGTTGTGACAAAATTTGTGTCATTGATTGTTTAAAATATTATTAAAATCAATGTATAAAAATTGACACTTCACAATGATGTCAAACTTAATATGCATGTAGCAAGATTTTTTTACTCATATGTTAAGAATGAACGATTCCCATGCCTTTTGCGGTGTTTATTAATACAAATTTGATAAGTGATGAGTGCATTTTTGTGTACTTATTAGGACTATATTATTAAGCTTTTGTATCGTCATAGTATTAAATTTTACTTAAGTTAATTTTGTTTTATTTTAGTTTTCTATTCGTTTCTAAACAATTGGAGAAAAAAGAAGGATCGATTCGTCAATAGATGGAAGTTTGTGGACTAATATGTATTTGAGTAAAAGTTGAAGTAAATTGAAGTGGATGACCAAAATGGAAGAAAATTGCTGGAAGGAAGTTTCGTGAAGTTTTTATAACTGGGCAACCACCCGACTTTAAAATTAAAATACAGGGGCCGTTTGCCATGCATGTGCAGCCGCCCCATTTTCCTACTGGGGGCGCCTGCCCAAGCTAAGTCGAGAAAAAAAATTCTGATTTCCTAATATAATTCCAATTCTTATGAAAACAAATCTTGAGACTTTTTTTAAGGATCTAGGGCCGTCCAGAACTGGTTATCACGCATCATAGCACATTCTAAGAGATTTTGGGAGCATAGAATGAGGCAAGAAACACGAAGATCGATTTCAAGACTCGAATATTTAATTCAAACTTTATTTGAGTGATGTCGATTCTTCAATTTTTCTTTTATTTTCTTTCTCGTAACATGTTAAACTAAATTTAATTGTGCTAAGAAAACGATGAACTATATAATATGAATTTTTAATATTTAGTTTTACATACTTAACATTAAAAACATGTTTTTTAATATTGAATAATTTATATGATTTTATTTTCTCCATAATTAATCGAAAGAGATTGTTAAATAAATTTATTTCATACACTCTTGTACGTTTGCATTCGTCATAGAAATATAATTAGATCATATATAAGAGTAGATTTAATATTAATCGAAAGAGATTGTTAAATAAAATAGAAACACTAATTCGCCAAAATCAAATCGTGTCGTTCAAGTGTAGAACTAAGGTTAAAAAAGATTATTATATGGAAATTCAAGATCCTAATGCATTTGTCAATTATTGAATACATTAATTTGCATTTAATTTAGTTAATTTATTAATAATTGCATAAATAGATTATTTTAGTCATAATTTTGTCTCAAACAAACACATCATCTTATTCATATTTTGGTAAAGTCGTGACAATTAAAATTGAATTAAATCAATCTTTGTGAGACGATACTTGGACTCAAAATCTACTTTATTACTTGTTAACGAATCATATACTTACGGTGATTTTAATTCGAAAGATATTTTCATAAAGAATGAGACAAATTTTTATTCACACGTTCGTGCTATTGGGTCGCCATAGTCACACACTAAGTTCACGCTTTTCGGCTATATGTCCAATAAGCTTATCACAAACACAATTATAGAACACTAGATAGAATGTCACGACAAATACATGTACATATCTACCATATAATTACATGCACACAACTTACAGTAATCCTGCTGGACCACCTGGGTAGGAGTAGAATAGTTAGGCTACGAAACATAACCATTAATGATTGACATGTTACACCAGATTGGTTGTTTACGTTTTTCAGCGTAATGATTAATTAGGCATGATGAGGTAAAATAATTAAATATTTACATTTTACAAAATCTCGATAAATTCCACAAAATATTATTGGTGTGTTGAAAGCTAGTAGGCAGTCATATTTTTGTTTGAGCCCCATTTTTTATCCCAAAAAAATAAAAATAAAAAATCTGCATTTTTAAATAATGTATTGATGGGAATTGTGTAATTAAAAAAAAAAAGTTTTAGATTTACGTGTATATTATTTCATTGAAAAATGTGTGATTGAAATTGAGTCAAAACACTGTTCAAAAATGCATTTTTAAGCCGAGCTCACAACTGTCATTGTTATTTTTCTTTTAATTAAGTGATATTTTTGGCTCTCTATTCTATTTTTCATGATTATATTGGAAGTCATGCACAAGGATAGGATATACTCCCCTTAAGTTCTTAGTCGAATGATACTATCTTAAGTGGTAGGGTATTCTCTTAAAATAATATTTCTTTATTTTTGGAGTTGTACGCATTTGCAAGTGCATGATAACGTTTCTTTATTTACATGTGTCATTGTTATTTTACTTTTAAATAGTGATATTTTTGGCTCTCTATTATATTTATCATGATTATATTAGAAGTCAGGCTCAAGGATAGGATATCCTCCCCTTAAGTTCTTAGTCGAATGATACTATCTTAAGTGGTAGGGTATTCTCTTAAAATAACATTTCTTTATTTTTGGAGTTGCACGCATTTGCAAGTGCATGATAACGTTTCTTTATTCTAAGATTGCACTAAGTTATTACACATTCTCACTTTGACTAATCTATCACTTAAACCCATCCCCTTTTCCAAGTGGGAATTTTACACTGTGACAAATATTTAAATGTATGCTAGCATTTCTTTCAAATTGAACTTCTAAAAGAGGGTACTATAGAATAACTTAACGAGATGTGGACAATAAATAAATTATTGATTTTCTTGCTCCTCATCTGCGTTCATCAAGCCAACTACCTTAGGCCATCGGCAACATACGCTCTATTGAAATAGATTTCCCCAAAAAACCAGCTATTCTATCTTGGTTGGCCTTTCACCCCTAGCCATTCAATTCCTTCTTGCCTAGTGTATTTGTATCCTTGGGCTAGTCAAACTTTAATGGTTAAACTTTTAACGGATTTTCAAATTTCAGCAAGTTGGGTAAAATAAGTTTCACAAATAAATAGAACCTCATTATTGTTCCTATGAAGCACAGTATTTATTTACTCTTTTGATGTATGAAATAAAACATATAGAACAAAACGAAAATTTTCATATATTAGACTTGTCAAGAACGAATAATATTAAGGATGTGTTTGTCTCCCATTATTGGGAGAAAAATGGAATAATGAATAATATTTTTTGAAAAATGTGTGATTGAAATTTAGCCTACGTTTGACACCCATCTATTTCTCATTATATTCTCATTTTTTTTCTTTCTTCATTTCAACTATACATTCTATCAATAAAATAATATTACACATAAACCCAAAAATTCTCCTTATTTTTTCACCACACAGTCTTCTATCAATCACTATTCCAAAAATTATTTTGAAACAAAATGGGTGTCAAACAATTCCTTAAAGTAATTTTATTGGTTTGTATGTAGAATATTTTATTGAGTGAATGTGAGACGAAAAATTTTACTGTAGCAAATAATTTTTTAAATTAATGATAGACAAATCGAGGCTAAATAAGAAAGAAATCTAATGTGTTTGTAATTTGTCTTATTTACTTCTATTAATTAATTACTTTAATCAATAAGAATTTTTTATTAAAAAGGTGATTGTCGGATTAAATTTGTCAATCAATGATACCGCCCACATCTGGTGTAACTTTAATTAGTCTCTACTTTGACTAATATTATTTTGCCGTCTCATTGAAGGAAAAATAATGGCAATAATGACCGTATTCCTCAATACTAGGCTACATTATTTCGCTCATGTTTAGTATTGATAAAACTCTAAATTTAAATTTAAATTAAAATAAATAATTAATTTTAACCACATATTTTACGAGTTTTACAATTTTTCAATCACCTATTTCATGAACTTCTATCAAAATCTACTAAAAATTTGATTTTAATTTTTACCAAATAGGAGCTTAGGTTTATTCTTTAGTTTTTATAGTGTCGCCTGTACCTAGTACTAAGCCCTTGTCCGACCCCCCAATAATTTATTTTACTTTTAGCTAAATGATCTTTTTCAACTACACATTTATACCATAAAATATTGCGTAAATTCAATTTTTTTTTTTAAATTTTTTAATCATGTATTCTCCGTAAAATATTATCCAAAACTTATTTTCTTTTTCCAATCAATGGGAATCAAACAGGGGCTTAATAAGGAACTATTAAATTTTGAGGAAATTGCATAAAAGTTCCCTTATGCATGTGTGCAAATGATCATTCAAGCGTATAAATGGGTAAATGGTACAAGTGTCTTTTTCTTAATAAATATATATATATATATATATAGGAAAATTATATTTTCATCACAATTTTTATTTCTTATCTCACATTTTAATTGTATTTAAAGATTTTTAATTTTTGTTCATTAAAGCATTTACGTCTCTAACAATTTTTCATGTTATTTTTATTCTCAAACTTTTTATTAGCTAACACATATTTGTATTTAATAGCAGTTCTATGTCCAAAAGTTCATTGAAATAACATAAAATAACTTATTTTTCATCATATTCAGAAAAAAAAGTGAAAAAATATTTTTCCCTCATTTCAAAGTATGAAATAAAATATTTCGATATAAATTATCATTAAGGACGAGATATACTAATTAATAAAAAGTGAAAATAAGAATTCGATGGAAAAAAGATGATGAAAATAGTTACTACAATGAACAAAAATTGAAGAGTTTAAATGCACTTAAAATGTGATATATTAAATAAAAATTGTGGTGACAATATAATCACCGATATATTTATTGACAAGAATGTATAAAATCATTCAAAAGGTTTTTTCTTTTTTTGCAAGTCAATAGGGTCGAGGGAGTTGGTGTCCAGAATGAAACGTTAAAAATCATTTGCTCAAAAATGGCACTTAAGAGATCATTTGCGTCAAATTCACTGAGCAAACCAGTGTATAAATATAAAAAGAGGTTGAAAATGTTAAATATTAAGAAATATAGATTTTCATTTGTATAAATTTAATAAATTCAGTACCTCTGCTGCAATTTTCCAAAAGAGTATTTGCGCTGAGCATTTTATAAATTCGATGAGCATCTTTTGTTGAAGCAATCTTGCTACGAGGATTTTAACATTTTGGATGATAGAATTTCACATGTAGTTATATCATTGAACTGTTTTAAAAAAGTCGATTATTTTATCCAATCATTTTCTGTCACAACTTCATATGTCGATCAATACGTTAAATTTCTCTAGCAAAACAGCATAATTCTAGTTGGAGTAGGTGTTTAAAATTTCAGTTAAAAAAAAAATTAAAATTCACGCCACTTGTCAACAGCCTATTGGAGATTAAAGAAACGAGCACGAGGCTAGCACCCGGAGGATCCCCCTTCCATTCCCGTCCCGTTACAAAGGTTACAGTCAACCGACAAATTCACACATATACACACAGTCGTAGATAGAAACACCAATACATACAACTCTGCTATTTACATAATTTTTTATTCACAATTAATTAAAAACTGAAAAAGAGCTTCTACTCTACAAAAAGTATCTGAAACTTTACCATGCCCACCACTAATTGCACTGAAATATGTACCCTTTTCTCGCAAGCGCACCTTCTATCTGAAAATATCGCAGAGATTGTCCTATGCCGTAATCTACTCTATATATGGAGTTAGGTTCTGCATCTCAATGATGCGACACACTAGCTACGGGTTAGGTTTAGGGTTTTTTTTTTTGGTGAAAATTTACTTCAAAACTGCTTAAATTCGCTCTAGATTTGAATGGGGAATTGCTGTAGATCTCCGGCGGCAGTCGCCAGAGAAGACGTGAAGTCATCTAATTTTTCAGGGCATGATCACGGCCGTAAGGAGAAGTCCGGCACCGGTAATTATAAAAAGGCCATCACGGTATTGAGTGATGTTGAGAAGGAAAATATTGAAGAGAAGTATTTAGTTGACAGGGAGCTTGGCCGCGGGGAATTTGGGGTTACTTATTTGTGCATTGACCGGGATACGAGGGATCTCTTGGCCTGCAAGTCGATTTCGAAGAGGAAGCTGCGGACAACCGTGGATGTGGATGATGTGAGGAGAGAGGTGGCGATAATGAAGCATTTGCCCAAGAATTCGAGCATTGTGAGCTTGAAGGAGGCGTGCGAGGACGAGAATGCTGTGCATTTGGTGATGGAGTTATGTGAGGGCGGGGAACTGTTCGATAGGATTGTGGCTCGGGGGCATTACACGGAACGGGCTGCAGCAGCTGTCACCAGGACGATTGTGGAGGTGGTGCAGCTTTGCCACAAGCATGGGGTGATACACAGGGACTTGAAGCCAGAAAATTTTTTATTCGCAAATAAGAAAGAGAACTCGCCCCTCAAAGCAATTGATTTTGGCTTGTCAATCTTCTTCAAGCCAGGTAAATAATAGTTCTAGACTTGTAGTTGCTTTACTATTATTTTTTATGTCGTTAACTATAAGTTAACCGTTTAATTAATCTATGCATTTGTCCTATGATGTATTATACGTACAAATGTCGTGTTTGTTTGCAGATTTAGATATAAAATTATCTGTATTAAATTTATGTGTAGCCAGATGACTTTCAAGGGAAAAGAATTGTAATGGACGATTTATATACATGATGTTAGTTTCAAGTACCAGAAATAAGGGATGATAAGAGTAATTTAGTAACTACTAGTTGGCAAATACTATGATGAAATACAAAGTTCTCGTAACAACCGATGGGCACCCCTGGCATACGTAGGCCAGGTTCACCGAGCTCAAGGAGTTTTTCCTGTCTCACACTATACATTCATTAGGACCTCAAGGCTTTTGCTTTCGGTGCCCTTTGTCAAGATTTGCACATTTGGAAGGGGAAGTTGGGTAGTTTGAATGAAACTCGCAAAGTGTTGACTTTTAGCTCTACTTGCTGTTAAATTAGAATGGGTCTTAAAGTCCCTTTGGGGCAGAAACACTTCTGTTTCCATGGCCCTTGACTTGCTTTATTTTTTTTTGTGAAACTCTTACCAGAAATGACGTGAAATAGGCTGGGCCCTTATTGTGATTATATGTCAGAACTCAAATAATAGTTCTACTTCTTTTTTCAATTGAGTTCTTATAACATCTCTTCAAATCGATCATGTACATAATACTAAAATGCACAAGTATGTACTGTGTTGGAAACAACTCTAAATTGAAATATTTGGGTAAACTTTTGTTTGTTTACCCTTTCTCTCGGCGTAACCTTTGTGTTCTACACACATTTGGGGGATGTCTCTCTTTGTCATATGTATGTATACATGGATGCATGCATATATGGGTTATGATGTGCCAATTTGAAATATTGCTTTATATCATAGTGTTTATTTTCTTAAGAGAGTGGCAGGTATTAAAGAGTAGGAATTATGCATCAATATCATTTGATTAGCTGATCCTCCCAACATTGATATTGACAATAATGTAATGAACAAATAGAATTCAGTGAAGTGGATTTTTTCCCCTCATGGTTGACTCCCCTGACACGAGAAAAGACTGCTGGAAAATTGAAATTGTGCTAACCTTGCACTTGTTAGCAGTAGGCCACCAACATACAGAAGTACCAGAAAGCGGGAAAAAGAACTAGCTATTGTATGGATGCCTGAATCAATCGTATATACTCAATATTCCCCTGTGATTTTGATGCCTAGCTTCTTCACCTCACCTGCAGTTGCATTGATGAGAAGCCAGTGTTTTTTTCCTCCAAAGAAGGGTCAACTTTGAAAATTTTATATTGCATAGAATTATGTCATTTACTTCAGATCTCGCTGAACTTCTGTAAGAATGTTTGATCAGACAGTGGGAAGCCTATGCCGTATGGAAATTCTAGGCAGAAATGTATTCAAGACAAAAATATGCCAGGACAATCCTTTGAATAAGAAATATGCAAGGGCAATCCTATGAATAAGAATTTTACAGAACAATTGTTCTATTCATTGACAGATTATCTGATGGCTTCTTGTCCTTACTGCTCATATATGTAGTTGTTACATTGTAATATCTTTCATTTTTATGTACTTGATCCAAGGGTGCACAGTAATGTTTTCCTCTGAAGTTCTGATTCTGAACTCTATGCTGATTTGTTCTATGATATTGTAAATTGAAACACGTTTCTTGTATTATATTGATGCTAAATTGTGATAACCTTGAAATTCTAGGTGAGAAGTTCTCTGAAATTGTGGGAAGCCCTTATTATATGGCTCCAGAGGTTCTCAGGCGAAATTATGGACCAGAAATAGATATATGGAGTGCAGGAGTGATTCTCTATATTTTGCTATGTGGCGTTCCTCCATTTTGGGCTGGTAATTTGAATTCTCTGTATATATCCTCTCCCCCTATCTGTGTGCGTGCTATTTCTAGACTTTTTATTATTTGGAATGTTTGCATTTATTTGTTATTTTTTATATTTCATGGGAGATCAATATAGGCTTCTAGATTAGCTTCTCTCAATAATGAACACATTTTTTTCCTTTTTTTTTTCATTTCTCAATTCTCATGAGGCTTCCATTTCTTTGTAATATAAAAATGCAAAAATGAGAAATCGTTTCTCTGAAGGTATTTTTTTTTCTCAGAATCTGAACAAGGTGTTGCCCAGGCCATTATACGCGGGAAAATAGACTTCGATCGGGAACCCTGGCCTAGTATTTCAGAGAGTGCCAAAAATCTTGTACGACAAATGTTGGAGCCAGATCCTAAGCTTCGACTGACTGCAAAACAAGTTCTTGGTAAGTTAGCTTTCATTTCACCGTTGCTTCTTCGTCTAGTGAATCTAGAAAATGCATTGTCAACTAGATCGTATTAAACCTATTCAGTTTGGACAATCACCTTGTTTGAATAACCGTCTCATGCTTTTGGTGAACAGATTTGGCAATCATTTTTTATTGTCTGTCTGCTCTGCAAATATGAAAGTACATGCTAATTACTAAAGTTTCCTATTTGAGTGATATATATTTTGATGTAATGGTTTAAAAGAGCAAAGTACAAACACCTAGTTGCTTTGTCAATTTAAAAGTATATGGTAATTGTTAAGGCCTCATATTTGTGTTAAATATATTTTGATGAAATGGTTTGTAAGTACAGTCCTGCTCATTTTATCATATAAATGATTCTGAGGCGCTTGTTCTAATAAATTTTCTTTAACCAGAAAAGGGTATGTTAATAAAAATGGTATTTCTCCTTTCAGATTACGATTGATGGGGGAAGTTAGGGACCATCAATCAGTTGTATCTTCTGGAAATGCTATTCACAGAGATTTTCTTGTCGTTTAAGACGAGTGGAAAAACTTACTGTTGTTTTTAGTATTTGTTTTGATGTTTCTTATGTTTCGCTTAATGATTAACGGTTTCAATGTTCACAGAACATCCTTGGCTCCAAAATGCAAAGAAGAATTCAAATGTTCCTCTTGGGGATGTTGTCAAGTCGAGACTCAAGCAGTTCTCTTTGATGAATAGGTTCAAGAGGAAGGCTCTGAGGGTTGGTTGCTGAATATATATATTTTCAAGCTTCTCCCAATTAGTTTGTTTCAGAAAACACTAAAACTCTTGTTTATTCTATTAGGTCATTGCCGATTTCTTGTCTAATGAAGAAGTTGAAGGCATCAAAGAGATGTTTACAAAGATAGATACTGATAATGATGGCATTGTGGCAACTGAAAATCTAAAGGCTGGATTGCAGAAGTTCAATTCACAGATGGCGGAATCAGAAATACAGATGCTTATCGAAGCTGTAAGTCTACCACCTGAACTTCCCAACTATAGAACACTTGCATTTTTATTCCATTGACAAGTTTGCCTTTGATTTAAATGATTAGTAAAGAGTTTGTGTAATATATCCTTGAGGGTTCATATACTTTATATAGGCATGATATTATTCTATTCTTCATCAAGGTAGGGGAATCAGTCAATAACATCATTGCTGAAAATTGATCTAATTTTCTTTTATGATGTTTTGGGAATTTATTAGAGGAAAGAAGGATTGGGAAAATGAGCAGAAGAGAAAGGTAGGGAAATAAGAGAAGGCAAGAATCTTGTTAATTGTGAGTTTCGGGTTTGTTGGTGGAAGAGGTTGGGATTGAGTTAGCAGTTCTTCTCTTTCGATTGAAATAAAATGTTAAAAAAGGAATGAAAGTGATTTCATTTTATATTTTATGAAACAAAGATGGATTGAATCTCGATAAAACTAAGGCACCAGCTGATGGTAATTAGCTTGCTGTAATATCTTTTAAATCTTCTCACTTTTTAGAGGAGAAAAAAAGAGGTTTGATAGGATTCCTCCCTACCCTTCAATATTCTTTGCAAAAGAAAACTAACCCTCCATTAATGTGATATTGATTTGCATTTCTATCTCTCCAATCTTATTTTGCGGCTGTTTTTTATATTTACCTATATCTGTGCTGATAATCAGAATCCACTTCCTAAAGGTAGATTACTTACGTATGTACTTGTGTACGGAATTTGTCTGGTAGATGCTAATGTAATAATATTTGCTCAGTTGGGTAATATTTTAATTCTTCTTCTTAGCCTCGGCAATACGCAACTGTTGACCAGTAACTGACGTTTCTCTTCTTAAATTTTAAAGATTTTGGAAAACCTGTCATACAGATGTCTGTATCTTTCAGAAAGAATAGCAATGTAACTTTTGACTAATTAGAAAAGGAATTGTGGATTTTGATTTCCTATTAACCAAAATAATACTATATGTGACGTTGCTGTCTCATATGAACACGTGTATACCCCTCATGTGGACTTACTTCTCTGTACACAGACTTGTGCATACATAGATGATATCCGTCCTCATTTGTTAAACTACTTTCATAGTAACTTTCTTATACTTTGTAGAACACCAAATACTGTTTAAAAATGAAAAGCATAAAGTATTGAACCAAAACTAAATTGTGTATCAAGTTTTAAAATCCAATTGAAACTCCATTTTGTTTGTTGGAGAGGGTTTTGAAATGGGATATCAAATGTTTTGGGTTAATGGTAAAAGTGGAGTCTTTTACTGTGTGTTGAGATGGAATTCAGTAACAACCAGCTAGGCCTGTTGTTTTTTGCTTACATCCTCAAATGTAAACACTCATTTTCTAATATCACGCTGCCAGTAAAATGCCTGTTCAATGGTGCATAAGAAAACTACTGATGGGAGAATTTGGGTTCTGTGTCGAAAGTGGTAGCAAAGGAGACCTTCATATTTTGATTCTCCCATCTCCCCACCACTCATACACAAAAGAAAAAGAAGAAAATCTTAATGCTACAATGGAATGGAACAACAGGGATCGATTTGTCCCTTTGGGTTGCCTGTGGTGTTGGAAAGGAACAGAAAGTGTACTGCCTTGACCACTAAAGCTCCACTGGTTTCATAGCAGTGGTTTATAAATTGCTTTGGCTAGTGTAAGGAGGGATCTTAAAGATATGATGTTTTATTTCTTCAAAATGGAGAAATCTTTCTTTGCCTTGAGCGGAATTGCAAAATAGTTTAAAATTTAAGGTTACGCTTTTCTAAGATATCCATCTTTCTGGAACTAGTTTTCAGTAAACTGATTGGACATGGATGCCTGGATCCTATGCCAACCCTATGAAGGAAGCTGAGATCTGAATGTGGATATGCGTCTGGTTGGAACTTTAATCTTATTATCTGAATTTGATTTAGATAATAGTTAAATTTGAATCAGAGTTTGAATTCAAAATTATGAAATTCGTGAATAAACTACTGAAAGTTTACTAGGCTTGTGCTGCAAACTCATTGGACATGGGTTTGAAGTCTAATGTGAGTTTGAATTGAAAAATTATTATCGTCACGAATGAACAACTGTTATGCGTTTAAAAAATTATATGCTCTTAAGAGGAATCTTAAATAGTTTAGATCGATCCCAAGACTGAATTGATTGAATTATTGTTTGACCTGCCCTGTTAGACCTCGTGAGAAACAAAGTTTGTGGCTTTATTCATGGAATCCATGCTGTAACCTGATCCATTAACTTCTCAAGTTTCATTTTTCTAGGTCTTTGTTGGATGAGAAATGGAGAAATTTCTGCTTGAACAAACCTATAATCTTTAGATGTGAAAGGGTAGCCAAGTATTGGTAACCCATCCTCGCCCCTTTCATGGCAAAGAGGGGAGATAGAGAGAGGAGGAAATCTTTGCTTAGAATGCTTTCTTTTCGTTTGATGCCATCTCTCATTCTCCCATATATGAAAATTCTTCGTTGCTTCCAGGTTGACACATATGGTAAAGGAACCTTGGACTATGGAGAATTTCTTGCCATTTCTCTCCATCTGCAGAGAATGGCCAATGATGAACATCTTCACAAAGCATTTTCCTATTTTGACAAGGATCGTAATGGTTACATTGAGCCTAATGAGCTTCGAGATGCCTTGATGGAAGATGGAGCAGATGATTGTACAGATGTAGCAAATGACATTTTCCTGGAGGTTGACACAGACAAGGTATGAAACAAATCCTCTTGATTGATATGAAGTAAGTACTAGATGAATTTTCTCACTTTATTCCATAATGAATACAGGATGGACGTATCAGCTATGATGAATTCGTGGCCATGATGAAAACGGGAACGGATTGGAGAAAGGCATCTCGACATTACTCAAGAGGGAGATTCAATAGTTTGAGCATAAAATTGTTGAAAGATGGTTCTATTAACTTGGGTGAGTAACAAATGGACCGTTGCATTCATCTGTATAAAGTACGGAATCATGCATGTATATCATGCTTGTTTCCATCATTTGCGGGTTCCTTATGTGAGATGGGGTTCCAATTGGTTGGTGGCTTATAAGGATTTTGGATGAGGGAAAGTGCATCTGATTAGCCTCTTGAAAATGTTGATTTAGTAGTACCGTTTTGTAGCCCTCTGTATGCCACACACGTTTAATCCTTTTCTCTCATCTCGGTCAACATCTTGAATTGTTGCTTTTTTGGACAAGTTGAAATTGGAAATTTGTTGCTCAGGTATATATTTGTGCTGAAGAAGTCACCTTATAGCAAATTTTCACTTTGTGATTGATATATCATATATATTTGTCTTCCAATTTGTGATTTCTTCTTCCCCCCTCTCCCATCCCAAGTTCTTAGAGCAGACCATAGTGTATCGTTTTTGGGTTCACTTATTGTTGAGAAGAAATATGTATCATGCTGTCCTTTAATGCTTGGTGGTTGATTTTTATCAGATTCATTTGGTGCATGTGTTGGTTTGCGGTACATGAGGAGCTTTTAAATGCAATCAATACTTATTTTTTGCACAGTTTCTTTTTACATCTACCTATCAATTCAATAATTTGTATATTTCCAATACTTCAACAATAAGTTCATTAATCTTCTAACACCCTACCATCGACCACCACCTCCTGCCATTTCCTTGTGGTGGGCGAGGTGGAGGAGATTAGAAGGGGGTGGAAGTGAAGCTGGAATGGGTGGTAGGTGTGAAGAGATTCTTGGCAATATTAATAAATATTGTTAAGAGTAAAATATTTGTTGAAAGATTGAATTCATGGGGTGTGACATACTTCTAGTGAACGTTTTTAAAAAGCTCCTTTATATTTTTAATGTACACAACAAAAAAGTTTATTTGAAGTTAATGGTTATGGTCTTATTGCAAGGCAATCAACCTTCAGTTTATCATTCTGCCCACATTAAAAGCATGTTAGTTATACCTACAATCAAAATAGAAATCGAGCATTTCGTGGTTCAGAAATATCGGCCCTGTTTGACTCACATTAAAATTTTCATTCTCATTCTTCTATTCATTTTCAACCACACATTCTTCAATAAAATAATATTTTCCATCAAATCAATAAAATCTATGAATCATACCTATGTATTTCCATTAATTTTCACCACTTGCGCACATTGGGCCCCTGTTTGAGCCATATTATTTTTTTCATTATCATTCTTTTATTCATTTTCAACTACGTATTCTTCAATAAAATAATATTTTTCATCACATTAATAACTTTTTTTTAACCATACTTTCTTCATCAATCTACTATTTTAAAATACATTATTTCAAAATAATGTGTTCAAACACATCCTCTAATTTTGTTTGAATTATCATTTATTAGAACTCTTTTAGTTCCTTGAATAATGCATTAGTACAAGCCTATTTGCGGGTCTTGTTATTGAACTTGTTCTTTCAATTGGTATTTTTCTCTCTCTCTCTTACAAAAAATAAAATAAAATAGAAGTTTAGGTAAATGTTGTGTAAACATTCTTCTTTGGCACATGGTTTTTCAAGTGAAAAATGATTTGTTGGAGAACGTCTTATTAAAAAGTGGATAAAAATTGTAGTTTTATGAAATACGTCATTAGAAATGATTTTAGAAAAAAATAATTTTAGAAAAATTTGTGCAGAAAGAATTGTATTGCAGAAAGTAAGTGTGGTGTGGTGTGCATGTAACGTGAGAATAAAAAACAGGGACAAAAATTAGAGGCAAAATGTTATTAATGTGGTAAAATTATGACATCATTATTGATGTTTATTTAGTCTTATCATATTCTTAAATAAGTCATATTTATATTTCTCTCTTTATATTCCCTTAATTTTTTTGACAATTAATGCTACCGTTTTACTCTTTGGAGAGGGATTTGATATATTGGCTCCTTATTTTGCTTCTTTCACTCCACTACTTTATTTTAGTATTCTTGTCTCCGTTGGATACAAATTTATAAATGATTTTTGAATTCATTTATTGTCGATCATTAATTTTAACTACATATTTATAATTATTACTCATTATTATCTAAATATTTCGTGATATTCATTTTTATTATTTTTATTTATAAACCATTTATAAATTTATGAAGCCATTTATAAATGATTCGTAAGTTTCCTCTTTTATCAGGTTCCTTGGGGACATGCATTCCTTCCCCTTTAACAACTTCTTCACAAGTCGATGTCATTGTATTTTGAAAGATGAGTGCCGAATAATAATCGCTCGTGTTGTGCATTATCGATGACGACCATATTATTTTCTTAAGTAAGTCGAAATTCTATTCGTTTTTCACTTATCAAAAGGTTATTTTAATATATATTTATTATTATATTTTCCCGACAAATAGTCCTTCCAAAGAAATGTATTTCACTCAATTTTAGCAACGCGGAGTGTATTACCCTTCAAAATAAGAAATGGAGTTTTTCAATATATATATATATATATATATAGAATATAACCCACAATTCTAAACCCAACCAACAAATTCAAGAACGTAAAAAAACTAAGTCTAGCTGATGGGACGAAGTTTGATGGAATGAGGAAACAGAAAATGGATCGACGAGGGAATCCCAACCGGTAAGCACCCTTATCTTCGACCGTAAAAACTTTTATGGCGGCAATAATGGGACTTCTTCAATTAATTGGTGGGTCCTAGAAATTAAATGAGATTTGTTTCATTATGCATAAGCTAAACAAGTGCTTAAAACCAATTTTTTTATATAAAAATAATCTAGTGAACACCCGTACTCATCTTATATTAAATAATCATGCTTATCTTAAGACTTTATGTATGTTTTTCTTTGTATGTGATCCAAACATGACGAGAGACAAAATGTTTGAACTCATGCAAACACTTGTCCACAGATGTATCGATGTCTCCATGGTGAAATGTTCCAAGATTTGGTAGAAAGCCACGAGGCGAGGCTCTCCCGGGACAAAAAAAGTCAAAAATTCTTCTCCTAGCTATCAATTTCTTGGAAAATGTCACATGTACACTAAACTAATGCTACTCAATTAAAGGTAAAATTATGCAACTCATTTAATTGTGTCTCACATTTCTTGTCACTTAGTGTCACTTACACTAATATTGTAACATTAGTGATGCTAAATAACACGACTCTACACACTACTGTGATTTGCGAGATGTTTTAGTTTTTCTATATTAGAATTCTCATGCAAGATGGTCCTCACAATGAAATATGGCCATGCAACGAACCTTGTATGGTGCTCAAACCATGAATATCTTCCTCACTTTCTTCAGCTGTCTATGGCATATTGGGCAACTTTTGGTGGCCTCTGAAATCCTGCAAAATTCAAATCATGTTATACATATATTAGTTGGAACTAATACTATATTCCATAATGCCAATGTGAGAGCAATTTTAGTGAAAAACAGAATACGATCCTAAGTTTTTTTGTAATCCAAAACCATCAAGCTTTTCTGCATTTGGGCCACAAAAATCTAAACCAAAGGATACATTAAAAATGTATATGGTGTGTTCGATAAGGTTAACACGACAGTATTCAATAAGAAAAAAGAAGTAAAACATATTTCGTTCCAAACATGGAGACGAAGAGTTACCTTGTTACGCATGCAAAACAAGCCACACAATGTACACACCGAAGGAAGAAACATTACCTAGAGCTAGAAGCATCAAAGCAAATCACACAATGACACTGGATATTGCTGCCAAATTATCTGTCTATATCTTGCTTCGCGTCACGTGAAATCCCACTCCGTCCATCTTCAGCATATTGTTCATCCTCAGATATGGAATCGTAAGAGGAACACAAACTCGAGAGATCTTCATCTTTCTGTAAAAGCAGAGGCATTCTCTGTGATACAACGCTTCCAAATTCATCCCTTCTCTCATCTTGACCGGTGCATGGAAAGCAATATGTGCTATAAGGGAATTCAACCTACATTCTTTTAAACCATAATCATTTAGGTTTCCACAAACATTTAACGTACTTGCCTCGGCTACGTCAAAGTTCAAGTTACCGACTGCTATATAGTAAGTTGAAGATTTCTGCAATTCTTGCTGGATCATGCCATTTCCTGCAGTGAAGAAGTTGGTTAGGTTAAATAGGAAATTGCATTTCTCTTAATTTCTTTCTTTTGCATCACCATAAATTGTATTCCATGATAAAGTGGTATTTGGAAATGATGGATCTTCGAGCCATTTAGCAAGACCTTCATTTCCTGTAATGATTTTAGCACTTGGAACTGGTGAATGCCGAGGACGATCTGTCTAGCAAACTCGTGGTCTAATGCTCGCAAAGTCAAAATGAAGATTGAAATAAAGTTTCGTTGCAGGGAAGAAACGAACGATATTCGATAACGTAGACTGGTCACAGTATCAGCAATATTGATATGATCCGGGATAGGCGTCAAGCAGATGAGGGCTCGGAGTACGATGAGAAGGAGTCAAGGATAAGTCCG
>CAIGRN010166956.1:0-14886 GCA_903798345.1 Fraxinus anomala | reverse complement strand
TCTTGAATTTTTTATGGATGGAAGTGTGAATTCGTGGATGAATGACGTTGGAATATAATTAATCTTCAAAGCCCACAGAAATTTGGAGAAAAACGGGATGATGATGAAAATTTTGAAAAAATCATGAGCGAAGCTGAGTCTTTGTGTCTGTGTGTGTATGTAATTGAATGGGGTGGGTTTTGGGACGTATAAATTACGGTGATTAGAGGTTTAAATTTATGTTAAGTGCATTAATTTAATTGGTTTCTTTTTTTAGAGTAGTGAGCCTAATTTCCCGTTGAAATATTGCTTCAAATGGCCCATTTAGTTTTGGTTAGAGCTATTAATTTGGCCCTAGTCTTGTGGTGTTAATTTCCTATTTCAATACTTGGTCGAATCCTATAAAATTCAACTTTAAACATCATTGCCTGTTTGAGGTTGTTTGACATCAAAATACTCAACAGAATGAGTTCTGCAATATCTTATGCTTGGTTACAAAAATGTTCGATACTTTGAAACTAGTTTAATGGCTAATTATATGCTAACTTTTGTATGTCTCTCTGCTTAGTTTGTTAAATAAGAATGAGTTATCTTTTTGCATGTCAGTGGAAAAGAATTATGTTGGATGAATTTATTAATTACTTTCAATCACTTCATCGACAGGTTGAGGTATGCGAATTTTGAATTAATGCTACATTTACCCTCTTCATTGTTTATTTTTCATGGAAATTTGGTTTGGGGAGCTTGAATAGGTGAACTGTCTCTTTATTCATGCTCCACCCTTTGATTTTGAATATTCGTGTTTATAGTTAGTCAGAGATTATTCATATAAGTGTTTATCTATGACTTTTTAGTCCCTCTCAATGAAGCTTGCAACAGTAAATCCTCGACTAAACTTCAATATTGAATGGCTACTTGCCAAATATGTAAGAAATGCTCGTACGCTTGTCTATCTACAAAAATATCACTCTCTTTTAATGCTTCTGTACATCTGATACATTGACGACAACTCCTTCAGCCACGAGCTACTCCACAATCTTCATCAGCTTTTCAATCACAAACTGTAACAACCCAAGCATTTCTTCTTGGCTTGGGAAGCTCTTTGGGTCCATTTCAGGTTCAGTCAATCCCCAATTTTCGACCGTTGGTGGAAGACCCAAAGAGTTGACATCTCAACTAAGCTTCTTAACTGTTATTAGAACTGATGTAACAGCTACTAAAGCTTTATGTTAGTTAAAGTTAGTTAGCGTTAGTTTGAACAGTTGTAATTAGTTAGTGTACAGCTAGAGTTAGTTAACTATGTCAGTTTATAGGGCTTAACTTATCCATTATAAATGCAAGATATTTTTCCATCATTTTTTGTTCTTTTCACTCAATATGGTATCAGAGCATTAGTGTTCTTCCTTGCCTTCGCACTGATCCAATTTCCATTGAAGATTGAGATCTTTTATTAGAGCTCCTGATTCATCATGGCAGATGCTTCAAATTAGAATCAATCGACTAACACTTTTTCTTCATCGCGAGCTATTCCTCCATTGATGATGGATCCAGTCCATACTTTCTTCATAATGCAGATAATCCTGGTCTGATAATGGTTTCGCAGCAGCTAATAGGTGATAATTACACTTCTTGGAATCAAGCTATGTTCATTGCTTTATCTGTGAAGAACAAGTTAGGTTTCATCGATGGATCCATAACTTGGCCTGAAGGTAATGGAGATTTCCTTAACTCCTGGATCCGCAACAATAATATTGTGATTTTCTGGATTCTTAATTCAGTCTCAAAGGAAATCTCAGCAAGCATAAAGTATTCTGAATCATCACATGATATATGGATTAATCTTAAATAAAGTTACCACAGAGAAATGGACCTCGACTTTTTTTGAGATGTGAATTAATTAAGCACACACAAGGACAGTAATCTGTTAGTGCTTATTTCACTAAACTAGAAACTATTTGGGAAGAACTTAGCAACAATAGACCTGTGTGTTCTTGTGGTAAATGCAATTGTGGAGGCACTAAGAAGTTAGCTGATCATTTTCACATGCAGTATGTCATGTCATTTTTAATGGGATTAAATGATTCTTTTGCTCAAGTCAGAGGTCAGTTGTTACATATGATCCCATTCCCCCAATCAATAATGTGTTTGCACTTATTTCTCAAGAGGAATATCAAAGGATTGTGAATATGACAACTGGAACATGTGGTGCTGTTGAGGTCAAATGCAGGACAATCTTACACCAAAATTCAGAAAAAAGAGAGAACTATCTACACTTATTGTGGATATGCAGGTCATGCTATTGACAAATGTTACAAACTGCATGGTTGCCCGCTGGGATATAAGACAAACAGAAATCTAGTCAAAACAATCAATCAGGTTATAATAATCAAACAAATTATGCTGTTGCTAATCAAGTTTCTGATTTTATTCTAGACCAAACACATGGCAATGTTGGTGACTTTGCAAAAACTAAATCCTGATCAATACCAACATCTGATGAGTATGTTGATCACGCATCTTACTTCTGCAAAGATTGATGCTGAAGCCAACACCAATTCAGGTCATCAGGTATATGTTTCTCCATCTCTTTTCATCCAATATTCAACTCTTCTAAATATTGGGTGGTGGACTCAAGGGCAACTAGTCATATTTGTTTCAGTCATTCAGTCTTTTGTACATTGAAGGCAGTTCAAAATACATATATTACATGGCCAAATCATACAAGAATCCCTGTACATTTCACTGGAACTATAAGACTAACACCTAAATTGATACTTGAAGATGTCCTGTATGTACCTCAGTTCAAGTTCAATATGCTATCTATTGGCTTTTTAACCAGGGATTTATCTATAAACATCAGATTTCTCACAGATTACTGTGTTGTTCAGGACCTGTACGGCTTGAAGATGATTGGCAGTAGTGAAAGAATTATTGATCTTTATATAATTGATGCAACTTCAGTAGATTTAGTACTTCATAATGATTGTAATTAGTCCGTTCTGTAATGAATAATATGAATACTCAGATTTGGCATTGTTACTCATATAAATAATCATACTTAACTGAACTACGTGGCAAACGGTGAGGGGCCCATACCTTACGTGGCAACATGGACGACCCTGTTATATGCATTGAAGTGACCCCTTTCCCATGACATGAAACCGGATTGACCCCATTTGGGCAAACGCCCTGTGTAGGAGCCGGTCCAAATGAGGCGATGGCGAGATCCCTAATATATCTTGTGGTGAAATGATTGACAAGACAAATCACTACCAACACCGCCCCTGCACACCTACACGGTCAAATCCCACTTGTAACAACTAGGACTTATAAATATGAAAGAAGTCCTGGCATTTATTGCCTTGATTGATTGATTGATGCATTCAACAAGAAGGGTTAATCGATCTGATGAGTCCACGTGTCCTATCATCTGACGGGCCTCGTTTATCTTATTCAAGTATAAAAGCTCACACTCAGTGCAATTGAGGTTAATGTAAGTTTGGACTCTGAAGCCTAAATTCTTGCTACATATACTTTTAGTATTCTACTCCAAAGTCGACCCCTCTTTTACCAATTGGAGGCACACGTTCTAAGCTCTCCCACACCATAAATTATTCCTCTAACTGGCTTGACCGTTTAACTAACGACTTATCCAAGTGTATTGGGATTTAGCTTACGTGGACGTGAAAGGTTTTGGGATTTGTTGGCCACATTATTGATACAACTTTTGGGGTCAATAGATTGGCATCGTCTGTGAGAACTTTCGATACCATAACCATAAACATCCTTGTGGTAAAAGCTACCTGAAACAAGGCCTTAAAGAAAGGTTTGGTTATTGAATGAAGAACTGCTGCAAAGAAGGAACGTCTAGAACACTTATTGCTAGCTCGAAATCGAGTTCTCGCAATGAGTTCTAGCCACCAAGGGTCGCGTGGTGGAAACAGGCAGCAAGAGGCCTCTGAAGAAGTGGTCCTCCGCATAAATATGAATATACGTTCCCCCCCATCACTAACACAGGACAGGTGGTACCATAGCATGCCTAGCCAAGGAAGTAGGAGAAATGGGTGCAAACATGAGAAGCAAGGCCCAACAAAATCCTGCAATGCAGCAGCTACTCATGCAAATGCACCAGCACGTTGGATCCCAGGCACCTCGACATGGAATGTTTCCCTAAGAAGGTGAGGAGAATGACACAGCAACATACCCTCAAATGCGTGGCATGGAGGACAACCTAGCGGAGGGAGAGGTGAAAGTAGATACATCCACCAACTACGTTACGAGCCGACCTGGCGATGACATACCACATGAGGGAAATTTTTTCCCTGAATACACTCAAGAGCATGAACCTCAAAGGTCCAATAGCGTCTTTGATCGAATTGGACCCTCTAGGCCTAGAAATGGGTCCCATCAGCCACTCTATGTTCAAAGAGAGCCAGAACAATATGAAGGATATGAACCTCAAGGGATACCACCTCCGCCTAGAAATAGGCGAGAGATGAGGGACGAGGCGAACATGAGAAATAAAGCAGGGATGACACAACCCCTTTGATATCGGGCAGAGGAAAATGATTTTGATGGCCCATGCAGATCATTTGAGTTGGAAGATGATGACGAAAGCTTGCCCTTCTCCCTAGAATTAAGAAGCACTACTGTCCCAAGTCACTTTGTACCCCCAAAGATACCCAAATACGAAGGGAAAGGTGATCCGACAAAATACCATAACAACTATAAGACCCGCATGTCTCTACGAGAAGCCTCTCCAATGCTAAAATGTAGAGCCCTTTATCTCACGCTAACAGGAGCTACATAAATTTGGTACAACTGTATCCCACCCGACAGCATCAGAAGTTGGCCAGACCTCAAAAAGGCTATCTGTCAAGTAAAGAGGGAGAAACTCCAATCCAGAGGCTGCAAAACATGAGACAGTAGGCAAGTGAAATCTTGAAAAGCTACTTGGCTCGTTTTATAGATGAAATGACCTATTACGACCAGGTTGCGGATAAAGGAGACCTTTCTGCCCTAATGGAAGGCCTCAACATGAATACCCTATTATGGAGGGATGTGCGAAACATAAACCTCATTTCTTACAATGCTTTGGTGGAGATGATGAGAAGCGAAATCATTAATGAAGAGCTGATTGATCACCATAATAGAGCCTCACTGGGACTCCCACCATCTCAAAGAGAGCTAAGAGGCCATGTGTCCCACTTGGTAGACCAGAAATGGACCTAGGCAGGACACATGATAGCCCCCATCCATGGCCAAGCATGGGCCACAACTACACTAAATGCAGTACCCTCTTTGGTGTATAAGGAGGTTGGACTTGAGGTTCAAAGGCGGTCGAACCCATCTAAAGGAAGAGATAGATAAACCATCCAGAGGAAGAGGTAGAGGGAGAAACAAGGAGTTTCGAGATAGGCAATATTGTACCTACCATCGAACCATCAACCACAACACTGAGAATTGCCTATTCAGGCCGTATCATGAAGAACCAACTAGCCCCCGTAATGAGGGTAGAAACGCCCGTCAAACACAAAAAAGTGCACCCTAGCCTAGGCAAGAGAAAGAGCCCAGGCATAACGAAGCAAGGTGGTATCGGAGAAACGAATCACCTCGACAAGAGCAAGAGCACGAGGAAGACATAAATAGAGCAATGGGGACAGAGGCCTAGGAGAGAGCCTCCAGCAAATGTTGACAACGCACTATCAGAGAAATTGACATCATCATAGGAGGTCCACACATAGGGGAAGACTCCAAGAATGCCCTGAGAAACTACGTGAGAGAAGCCAGGGACCCTCCCATAGCAAGCTACTTGATTAATAGCACTAGCCGCGGATCTTGGAATACTCTCCCAATAACTTTTTCCTAGCGGATACTGTGGGAGTTCATTACCTACACTGTGATACACTGGTGGTGCGAGCCGTCATAGCCAAGAATGGATTGAGACGCATGCTGGTGGATAATGGAAGTTCCGTTAATATCCTGTTTTGAACCACCTTCGACAAAATGATGGTAGACCATGAACTCGACCCCATGACCGCTCCCTTATATAACTTTACTGGAGACAGCATCATCCCTAGAGGAAAGATCTCATTGGCGGTGGAAATGGGGGAGCCCTCATTTAAGGATCATTACTTTATGGAGTTCTATATTGTAGATCACCGATCTGCCTACCACAAAGTATTAGGGCGACCGGATTTAAAAGAACTCGAGGCTGTAACATCCATACATCATTTATACATGAAATTTCCTACCAAGGAAGGGGCCGCCATGATGTCGGGATCAGATGGGATCATGGAAATGCTATCTTACCTCCTTAAGGAAATTCGAGACCCATAGTGTAAACATGGTTCTGATGGATGCTGAAATGGTTGACGCACCTGAAGAATGTCTTACCCCTAAACAAAGTGAAGACGTCAACATGATAGATGCTCTTGAAGAGGGATCATTGAGGTGCACTTAGACCCCAGGGTCACAGAATTAAAATCACAAGCAACCCCGGTAGAAGAGCTTGAACCTTTCCCTGTAAATCCACATGACCCATAAGGGTGTTACAGATAGGGAAGGAGCTCGAATCAGAAGAAAAAACTAGGTTCAAAGACTTCATACTTAAAAACTTGGATATATTTACGTGGAGACACGAGGACATAGTGGGTATTGATCCCAGGGTCAGTTGCCACTGATTTAATGTGGACCCAAAGTTCACTTCTCACAGGCAAAAAATGAGAGCCCTGAACCCAGAGAGATACGTAGCCCTAAAAGAGGAGGTGCAAAAGCTCATATCTAATAGTTTCATCAAAGAGGCAGTATACCCTAAATGGATATCCAACCCCGTCTTGGTAAAGAAAGCCAATGGCAAATGGAGAGTCTGCATAGACTTCTCCAACCTCAACCAAGGTTACCCAAAAGATAGTTTCCCGCTTCCAAGAATCGACCAGCTAGTAGATTCCACTACAGGCCATAAACTCTTGAGTTTCATAGATGGATATTCAGGGTACAATCAGATTCCCATGCACCTAACGGACGAGGAAAACATCTCTTTCATCACTGATAGAGGCTTATACTTCTACAAAGTCACGTCGTTTGGCTTGAAGAATGTTGGCACAACCTATCAACGGCTAGTCAAAAAAATATTTTTCGACCTTATAGGCAAAACAATGGAGGTGTACGTTGATGACATGCTCATAATGAGCCTCAGGTCTGCAGACCACATTGAACACTTGAAAGCTACCGTCAAGATCTTGAGGGAATATCGGATAAAGCTGAATCCATTAAAATGCGCTTTTGGCGTTGCTTCTGGAAAGTTCTTGGGTTATATGGTTAATCAGTGAGGCATTAAGGCAAACCCTGAGAGAAATTAAGGCTTTGCTGGACATGAAATTCCCCAACAAGCCCAAAGAAGTGCAATGTTTGACAGGATGCCTCGCAGTACTAAACCGCTTCATCTCCAAAGCTACGGATAGATGTTTTTCTTTCTTTAAAATCCTAAAAGGGGGGAAAAGGTTCTAGTGGAATGAAGAATGTAAAGAAGCGTCCCAGAGACTAAAAAAAAATACTTGGGCCAAGCCCCCTCTCTCGAAGCCCAAGGATGGAGAAGCATTGCTACTATATCTGGCTGTAAGCACCAATGCGGTGAGTTCGGTGCTAGTAAGGGAAGAGGGCATCACTCAATTACATTTTTACTACGTAAGAAAGGTCCTCCTACCAGCTGAAACATGTTATATTGATATGGAAAAGCTTGCTTTGTCCCTTATGAATGCTTCGAGAAAGCTGAGGCCCTCTTCTAAGCCCATAGTATATGTGTACTAACGAGCCTCCCCCTCAAACAAGTGCTCAAAAAGCTAGATACTTCAGGGAGGCTAATGAAATGGGCTGTGGAATTAAGCAAATTTGACATTTTATATGAACCAAGAACCTCTATGAAGGGGTAGGCAGTGGCTGATTTCATAACTGAATTCACAAAAGCAACAAATATTAATTTAACGATGGAATCGGCAGACCCCCATAGCCTGGAAATTGTTTGTTGATGAATCCACCAGAGAAACAGGATCAGGGGTTGGTGTATAGCTAGAAAGCCAGAGGGTCACAAGCTTAATTGTAAAGTGAGGTTTAGCTTTAAAACCTCCAACAACGCAGATGATTATGAGGCACTTCTAGCAGGCCTCAGATTGACCAAAGAAATGCAGGTCAAAAACTTGGCAGTTCGAAGTGACTCCCAGCTAGTTGTAAGCCAGGTTAGCAGCAGTTTTGCAGCCAATGATAAAGGCATGGTAGTGTACTTGAAGAAGATTATGGATCTAATCCCATGCTTTGAAAAGTTTGAGTTGACCAAAGGTCATGTGGCAGCTACATATGGGGCCCAGCATTGGCCCATAAAGTGTTAAGACAAGGGTATTACTGGCCAACCTTGAAACAAGATGCTATACAATTCGTGAAAAGGTGCGATAAGTGTCAACGCTTCTCCTCCATTCAAAGACAACCAGCCCAAGTGTTGACCGTAGTATCCAGTCTCTGCCCATTCGCGTCAACCTTATAGGTCCTATGCCAAAAGTGAAATGGGGTGCAAGTTATGCTATTGTCACTATTGATTACTTTACTAAGTAGGTTGATTACTTTACTAAGTAGGTCGAGATAGAACCGTTAGCTAAAATAAATGAAGTAAACACTTCTAAGTTCATATGGAAGAACATCATATGCCGATTCGAAGTTCCCCATGCAATAGTTACAGACAATGGGCAGCAATTCGACAATAAGAAGCTCCGAGACCTATGTGACGAATTGGGTATCAAAAAGTACTTTTCCTCCCCTCACACTCCCAGGCAAATGGCCAAGTCGAGGCAATTAAAAAAATAATAAATCATCTCTTGAAAAAGAAACTTGATGCATCAAAGGGGCATGTGGGCAAACAAGCTCCCCATGTGTTTGGGTAATATGCACCACCAGTCGAACCGCGACAGGAGAGACACCCTTTTCCATGGCATATGGGGCCGAAGCCATGAGCCCAATCAAGGTGGGTCTTCCTTCACTTCGCCACCTGCAATTCAACGAAGTATTCAATGATGAGATAAGGTGATGCGAGCTCGACTTCTTTGAAGAAAGGAGAGACACTTCAAAAATAAAACTGGCCTCCTATCAAAGGAAAATGGTAAAGTTCTACAATGCCAAGGTCAAGAAGAAATCATTCAAAAGAGTCGATTTGGTGCTTAGAGTGGCTTTTTTATCTTCTAAAGGACTGGTGTGGGCACGTTGGGTCCGAATTGGGAAGGCCACTATCGTATATCAGGTGATGTTAGGCCATGGACTTTCTTAATTGAGAGCTTGGACGGGAAGGTGCAGCCTCACCCTTGGAATGTTGAACATCTGAGAATGTATTATCAGTAAGGCCCCATTCACCGCTCATGTACCTTTTGAGATTAATGCATGTGCCTTTTGTTTTCAACTATGACAAGCTCATAGTATGACAAGTTTAGACCCTTGTGATCAAACTATGGCAAGCCCTTAAACATAACGAGTTTGATTGATTATGAATAATTATGGCAAGCCCATAAGGAATAAAAATTCGACCGATTAAGAATAATTATGGCGAGCCCATAGATTAACTTAGTAATGAAAAGCTCATACATTCTCATTATTTACCGAGTACAATTGTGGTGAGCCCATTAATTGTTAACTTGCTGATTAAAAATGACAAACTCATGCATTCTCATTAAAAAATACGAATACGGCGAGCGAGCCCCATAAACCATGAAACACTGGGCAATGCATTTTGTTAAACCTGACGAGTTCATCTAGACAAATCAAATCAAATTCAGTATAAAGGGGGATGAACCATTACAAAAATGTTACAAAAATAGAGGCCTATCCTAAGAAGCGGTAGCATCATCCTGCTGAGGTTCTTCTGAAGCATCTACTTCCTCTAGTGAATCCTCTACTTCGTTGGCAGGGGTGGAAGGCTCAGCAGAAAGGAATTCTTCCTTTATGACAGCCAAGTCCAATTGAGGATGCAGTTCGGCAAGCCTCGCGAACACTTCGTTGTAAGCTACTTCTCCCCAGTTTATGTCGAGCCCATCGTATTCTGCTGTCTCATGAGAATGAGCAACATATTTATTAACTGCTGCCATCCCTGCCACACTTAACTGCTGCCTCAAATCAGCAACCTTAACAGTCAGCTTTTCGATTTTGGTCTTTAATTCTCCCTTCTCCTTGTTGGCCCACCTCCAATGCCAACGAAGCTATTTTCTGCAAATTGTCAGAATTCAGAGCAATGATTTGGTCTTAAATTCTCCCTTCTCCTTGTTGGTATCCTCTTTGCCCCCTTTCTCCTCTTTTCTCCCTTTTTTCTCCAAGGAAGGCGGTGAGTTCGCCCTAGACAGGCGGGTCAACTTATCCCTTTGATGCTTGTAAGCAATAGAAGCAGAGCTCATAGACTGTTTCTTCTTCGCCTCCCTGAGACTTCTTTGGAAAAGCATGTCAGGTTTGACACACTCCTTTTTATCGTGCAGAAAAAGCCATAAAAGGATGTCGTCCAATAAAATTCAGCAAAGCAGAACCGCTAAAGATGAACAAATAAGAGTCTCTTTATCCTTGGTAGTCATCAGTTGATGCATAAAAAAGAGGTTTCATTTGGCAATTGTATTTTTGAAGTGCCTATTCTCTGCGGGCAGCTCGTAAATGGCCCTTATAATAGCCCACTCTGAAGGTTCAAGTTCAATCCTATTAACTACAGTTGTACAAAGTAAATATCAGAAACGAAGAATCAAAAGCAACGACATAAAGTAAACATTCTAGTAACTAGGGCTAAACTCACTATACTCATGATACTGGGTCGGCAAGGTAATCTTTGAGGCCATATCTCACTCAATCGTCTGCCAACGACCCCTAACCCAAAACAAAGATGACTTTCAGTTCTTGATACAGGTCAAAGTTCCCAAAAATGAAGGAAAAATGCGAACCCCAGGGGTTTATGCAATACCACCCCTTGCAATCGCTGCTCCCACTCGAGGCTCGAGGTTGGAAAAGGTTCTGGAAAACATGGGGAGACATCCTCACCAAAGATGGCCTCCTTCCAAAGAAAAAAGGCCCCTTCTAGTTGGCTCCATGTGTTGGGCACTAGATAGGTAGGGGCCAAGTTGTACTACCTAAGGATAAATCTAAAGAAAGGGTGCAGGGGTAACCTCATCCTCCCAGCTAAAATGGCCTCGCTCACTGCCAAAAACCCCTCTTTAGGAAAGCAGGTACTCTCCTCTAGGGTTGGTACGAACATTTCTACGTTATTTGGGATCCTACACATCTCCCGGAAGGTCTCTAACTTACCCTCTTTATACCAGTTGGCCATAAGGAAGCCCCCATCTAGTGCTATAATATATGGGGCCCTCTGGCATCATCCATGAACTATGAGGACCCCCCATCGCCTCCATGATCTGTTCGGTAGGAATCAATAGAGGAATACTCGCCTCAGCGCAAATGAATGCCATGTTCACCTCAAAAAACCCCTCAGACGCATTCGTTGTCGGGGAAGTAGCCATCTAACTCAACAAGTGAAGAAAATACCTCGATAATGATAAATACATACACGAAATCTAAAACAGAAGATCAGGAATGCAGAAAAAAGAGAGGGAATGAAGTTGATCGCCGGACACAGTAGAAAAAATGCTAAGGAAAGTAGTAATATTTTCAGCACTCAAGGGTTTGAAACTTTCCCAAAATGAAGAAAAGGGGAAAAAGTAGATTTTCAGCCTCTTATATGCAAGTAAATGAACCTCCACCGTTGGATCTCCCTCCACTTTAATCCGGGCCTTCCACCTGTGATCCCACCTATCATGATAATACCAAAATATGCTTGTTAAAAGTTCAAACCAAAGGCCCAGATGAAGTCGTGCTAAGTACAACGGCCATGAACTTACTTGGATCCTGTAAAATGTAAGGTAACACCATCATTGCGCATAAATGCGCATATATCTTGAGCCTAGAAAATTACCACGCCACCTAGCTATATTCATTGGGAATCAACGCGTCCCTCAAATCATTATAGTACGCCACCTGGCAAGCTCCAATGGCCTCGCCTACCACTTGTTCAGCCTTATCACAGGCTTCAACTCTTAAAAAGGCTCGGTAGATTATCCAATGGCCTCACCTAACACCTTGTTCATCCTTATCACATGCTTCAACTCTTAAAGGGGCTTGGTAGATTATCCAATGGCCTCACCTAACACCTTTTCAGCCTTATCACAGGCTTCAACTCTTAAAGGGGCTCGGTAGATTCTCTAATGGCCTCGCCTAAAACCTTTTCAGCCTTATCACAAGCTTCAACTCTTAAAAGGGTTCGGTAGATTCTCCAATGGCCTCGCCTAACACCTTCTCAACCTTATCATGGGCTTCAACTCTTAAAGGGACTCGATAAATTTTCCAATGACCTCGCCTAACACCTTTTCATTTTTCTCACAGCATTCAGCTATCAAATAGGCTCGCCTTTTACCTCAAGAGCTTCACCATATATCCATCGAACCTGTCGCCAGCTTCAAACAACGAAGATATTTTTCTTTCTTAGACTAGAAAGTCCACACATCATATAAATAATTATACCTGGACTTCGGAGACTGTTGTTACTCGTATAAATAATCATACCTAATTGAACTACGTGGCAAACGTGAGGGGTCTACACCTTATGTGGTAACATGGATAACCCTGTTATATGCCTTCAAACGACCCATTTCCCATGACATGAAATCAGACCGACCCCATTTGGGTAGACGCCCCGTGTAAGAGCCGATCCTGATGAGGCAATGACAAGATCCCTAATAGATCTTGTGGTGAAATGATTGACAACTCACTGCCAACACTGCCCCTGCACACCTACAAGGTCAAATCCCACTTGCAACAACTAGGACTTATAAATATGAAAGAGGTCCTGACATTTTATGCCTTGATTGATTGACTGATGCATGCAACAAGAAGGGTCAGTCGATCTGATGAGGCCATGTGTCCTATCATCTGACGGGTATCGTTTATCTTACTCACTTATAAAAGCTCACACTCAGTGCAATTCGAGGTTAATGCAAGTTTGGACTCTCAAGCCTATATGCTTCCCACATATACTTTTAGTATTCTACTCCCAAGCCGACCCCCCTTTTATCGATTGGAGGCTCACGTTCTAAGCTCTCCCACACCCTAAATTATTCTTCTAACTGGCTTGATCGTTTAACTAACAACGTGCCCAAGTGTGTTGGGATTTAACTTACGTGAACGTGAGAGGTTTTGGAATCTGTTGGCCACATCATTGATACAATTTTTGGGGTCAACAGGCATCATAGACTTGGTCATTTATCTTTTAAAAGATTGGTGATGTTGAAAGATCGGTCGCAGTTTAAAGGTTTTAGCCATATGAACAATTTTCACTGCACAATTTGTCCTCTAGCTAAACAAAGAAGACTCTCTTCTGTTTCAAATAATCACTTATCTCCTAATGTATTTGATTTGGTCCATTGTGATGTATGGAGACCATACAATGTTTCAACACATGCTGGTCACAAATATTTCCTTGCATTAATGGATGATTGTAATCGGTTCACATGGATTTATCTCATGAAACAAAAGTTTGATATTCATTCTATTATTCCCAAGTTTTTCAGCCTGATTGAAACACAATTTCACAAAGTAATCAAGATGTTCAGGTATGACGATGCTCCTAAATTACAGTTCACGGAGTTCTTCAACTCAAAGGGTGTCATCCATCAGTTTTCTTGTGTAGAAGGCATAAAAAAAACTCAGTTGTTGAAAGACAACACCAACACCTACTTAATGTGGCTAGAGCTTTATTTTTCCAATCTCAAGTTTCCATTCAGTTTTGGGGCGAATGTGTGCTCATAGCCACATTCCTCACTAATAGACCACCCTCACCAATTCTTCAGAACAAGACTCCATTATCTCTACTCTATAAATCCCCAGTAGATTATAGCCTACTTAGAGTGTTTGGAAGCTTATGTTTTGCATCTACCATTCATTCTCTTCGCACCAAATTCCATCCTAGAGCCAAGGTTGTGTCTTTGTTGGTTATCCTCTGGGTATCAAAGGATAAAGATTATGACATCACTTCCAAGTCCTTTTTATCTCTAGAGATGTTATATTTCATGAGCATATTTTTCCTTTCCAATCTATCCCACATACATCTAATTTACTTGATCCATTCTCTGACTTGGTTCTACCTAAACCAGCATTTGATTTCCACGGTCAGCAAATCTTTCCTAGATCAACTTATGATCTTACTGATAACATTATCAACAGTCCTAATCATTTGCCTCTTGGATGTCTTGCAAGATCTGATTTTAATCCATCATCATCTCTCATTCCTAGAAGATCTACTAGGATTTGAAAACTGCCTCTTATCTCAGGGATTTTTATTGTAACCTCTTGGCAAATACATAGCCTCATAATACTTCCTTGGCCTATCTTTTAAATAAATACCTCACATATGAAAAATATTCTCCATCTAATAGAACTTATTTGCTCAATTTTTCTTATGAGGATGTGAAGTTTGATCACTAGAAAGATGCTTTGGCATCTGAATTGGATGCAATTGAATTGAATAACACTTGGATTGTTACAACTCTACCTAAGGGCAAACATACCATCGGTTGCAAGTGGATATACAAAATTAAGTACAATTTTGATGGCGATTGTTCGAATAAATCCCGCACGTGTACGGGTTCGTTGTGCAAGTAATAAGTGTGATGAGAATGAGTTATCGTCCCACAGGGAGTAGAGACTACTTATGGTGTAATTGATATGTTGAAATTCGTGGTTGTAACAAAGTATTGTGATTTGTGATTAACTAAATGTAATTTCAATATAAATAATGAATAAATGTTTTGACTCAAGGGTAATGAATGTATTGGATTTTCGATTCCACTA
>CAIGRN010166910.1:0-13208 GCA_903798345.1 Fraxinus anomala | reverse complement strand
ACTTGTGGCTCAAAAAACCAAACAACAGAAGCACAACAGTACATACGATAGATACAGAAAGTGTGTGTATATATTGTCATCAAAAACCCTGAGCTGTAAGAAAATAGTTTTGTAATATATCAGAATCTATGTATCTATATCGTTTATTGTCACTGCTCTCTGTCCTTCTGTGCATTCTGCGATAAAAACCTCGTTTTTCGTTCCTTTCATTTCATTTTTCTGAATTTTTGCAGGTTGTGGTCATTGAGTGCGGCTATCATCTTCTGTTACGCAGGTCTAAAGTCATTCTCAATAGTTATTTCTCTGTTGTGGAACGTCAAAATTAGCATTTTTGACCTCTTGGGAAAAATTGAGTTTTGAGGTGGTGTTTATTATAAAAATGCTTGGTTGAAAAGTAATAAAAATTTTAAATTTATATGTAAAATTATTTTATTTGAAGATTTATAGATTCTTAACAGAATCCAAATAATTGGGCTTGGAAGTGGTCTCATGTCGCGTAGAATTTGAAAATGTGGAAATTACGTCCAATTAGATTTTTTAAGTTTCAACTTCAAGATTCAAATTTAAGTTTTCTTATACAAAATCAGATGTAATATAATTTTTAAATATTGATAATAATATTATAAAATTAAGCCCCTGTTTGAAACCCATTTTTTTTCTCATTCTATTTCTCATTCTTCATTTCAACCACACATTCTATCAATAAAATAATATTACACATAAACTCAAAAATTCCCCTTACTTTTTAACCACACAATTTTCCATCAATCACTATTTCAAAAATAAATTTTAACCCAAAATGGGTGTCAAACAGGGTTTAAATAAATATACAAACTCGCCATCCACCAAAAATATCCACCCCACCCAATTTCAAACCCTAAAACATTTTAGGCCCGTTTGATAACCAATTAATTCCATGAAAAATGGAAGTCAAATTCCACTTTTCACAAAATGTCATATTTGACAACAATAATTTTCCATGGAATTGTATTTCCACTTTTGCCACACACGTGCACATTTTCTTCATTTTGGTTAAATTGGTTTTCTCACCTTTTCGATGGGAAATGAAATTCCATTTTATTTTTTTTTGTACAATGAAAACAAATTTCATAACCAATTGTAAAAAAAAAAATTACTTTAATGGACAATTTTCATATAAAACAAAGTCAAACAAAATACTAAACTTTGATAAAAAAAAAAAAATTTCTAGGAAATATATATATATATTTTTTTACTTTTTGGTAATGGAAATAAATTTTATAACCAATTATAGAAAAAATTATCACTTTAATTGAAATTTTTCATATAAAATAAAGTCAAACGAACACAAAAAGATCCAAAATTTTTTTAAAAAAATTGGGTGAAAAATTATACCAATCAAACACACTTCATTAACAATTCCCTAGAAAATAAGTTTTAGGTAATTAATTTTTCTATAATTCATTTTCTTTCCACCCATTTTTCACCATTGTAATCAAACAGACCCTTAATCTATTCTCTCTCTCACTTTTCATTCCCCACCTTCTTCACTCTCTATTGACATTCCGACGGCACAGCGTCGTACCCCACTATCGTGCAAAGCAGATTGTGATCCCGCTCATGGGGGAAACGTACGCAGCATCACTCGATTGTGATGGGATGCTTTGTCACTCGACCGTGATGGGGATGCGACGACGATAGAACTGGAATGGCACTCCTTCTTCGTCGCACCTCTGACGATGCGCACCTCCTTGCTCCTTCATCCAAAATCTTTTATTATTTTTTTTTTATTTGTTCCATGGCCAATGGAGTCATGGGTTGTGGTGGTCGATGATTTTTTTTTTCTTTTGCAGTGCGGTAGTAGTGTGACATGGGTGTGGTGATACAATGTATGTTGTAGTTGTGTGATGGGTGCGGTGGTGCAACGATGTGGTGGTGGTTTTCAAGGCAATTGTTTGGTGTTTTAACTAATAAATTGTTAATTTGCAGCAAATAATATATGATCTAGTACAACGTGTAAATGTAACTAAATTTGGAATCGTGATTCGGAGTTTAATAAATTGTGATCAATTAATTTGATAATTTGTAATCATGAAATAAATTATGACCTATAAAATTTGTGATCGATAAATAAATTATGACATATAATTTTTTTATTTTTAACCTAAAAATAATCAATGACTAATTAATTTGATAATATACCCTTGTTTGAGCTCTATTTTGATTAAAATAAATGCATTTTTAAATAGTGATTTTTTGAGAATGTGTGGTTAAAAATGAAGTAAAAGTTTTTGATTTACATTTAATATTATTTTATTAAAGAATGTGTGGTTGAAAATGAGTTTTAAAAAAATGATTTTTTTATAAAATGGGGCTTCAACAAGGGCTATGTGACCGATAAATAAGTTGTGACATATAAACACGTAATTGTGACCATAATATATTTCATTTATAAAATATGTTTTTATTAATTATTGCATCAATAAAACTTAATTAATATTTGATTTTTGAAATAATAAGTCCCTGTTTGGGCTCCATTATTATAAATTATAATGAGAGGAATAATAATTTTTTAGAGAATGTGTGGTTAAAAAATGAATATTTTATTTATTTATATGTAATATTATTTTATTGGATAATGTTTGATTGATAAGAATATAGGAAAAAATAGATTTTAATTTAATGTAGACCAAACTGGGGCTAAACCGTGTTTTCGTTTTATTTCCATTAAATTATAATTCATTTTTCTTTCTCTTCTTATCAATCAGGCATTATCCAATAAAATAATATTACACGTAAATTTAAAAAAATCTTATTTTTTAACCATACGTTTTCTAAAAAATTATTATTCTGCTCATTATAACTTGGGGTCAAACGGTGGCTAAGATTAGTCCATGTTAAGCCGGTCAAGTGCGAATTTCTTTTTTTTTTTTTTTTTTAATATTTTAATTATTACTTGATTTTTTATTCATTTAAGATTACTAGTTTATTTTGTATAATCACTTTCAAAAAAAATAAAAATATGCACTTCAAATTATCTCACTTTACTCTAGCCATGTAATCATCTTCAAATACCTCTTCACCGGGACAAGTTACATTTTATCAAAAACTTCACATTCATTTGAAGTTAAAAATATTTCCTGCGAAAAAGCACACGAGCAATCTAGCAAGCTCAAAGCAGCGTTATTAATACCACAATACTATGTTTAAAAAAATTAGTAATAATCTGAAAATCAAAAGTTACATATCTCAGTTCGTATTCTGGCTTTTATTTAGCTCATGTTTCGCACACATTATTTCAAAACTCATTTTCAACCACACATTATTCAATAAAATAATATTTTCATTGTATCAATAACTTTTTTTTACATTTTAACTACATATTTCTCATCACATCACGATTTAAAATATATTATTTCCTCAATAATATCCATCACATATTTTTCAATAAAATAATATTTTACATCATATTAATAATTTTTCTATATTTTTAAATCACATATTTTTTATCGTATCACTATTTAAAATACATTATTTTCTCAATAATATCCATCAAACACCCTCTTAATATATGTATTATAAATATAGAATTAAATATGTGACGGACAGAAAAACCATGATTTTTTTTTTTTGAAGATGATACAGTTGATTCTCTAACCATAAATTTGTTGATAGATACTCTCCTCCAATGATGATTCTCCATTATTATTTACCCAAATACAAAAAAATGAAATATGGTACCAGTTAGTTCTAGAGTTCTAATAATATTTTCTTCCACCTAACCTAAAGTAATAGGTAACAGAAAAGCAGCTCATAAAACAAACAATGTATATTATTATGTAGACGAGAGCGTGAAAGAAGAGATGGACACTAGATCAAAGTCCGTTCATTCCTAAGAATTTCGAGATCTTCTGACCAAATAATCGTTGATTCACATGAATACCAAAAAATGATTTAGAATCACAATCTCCTTGAATGACAAATACTGAGTAATTGATTTGATTAAAGAATAGTTTATTCGCATACGAACACCATCTTGGATCAATTCGGTTTATTTTTTTTTCTGTTAACGTTGATTTTTATTCAAATAAGCCATCTCATTCAGAAGTTGCAAAATAAGAGCTTGAATACCACTTATAAATCCAAGGAACATGACATGGATATGAACCACTGAAGGTACTACAACCTATAAATCCTTAAATAATATCCTTCTTTCGAACAAACATTAAGGGAAAATAAAATAATTAAAAAATGCACTAAACATGCTAAAATATACTTTCGAGCATGTTTGTGGTGGCTTATTCATGTGCATCATATGTTTAGAAATAGTAGAGAAGAGAGAACATCTCTACTTACCTAGTAATTGGCCTTACCTTTTCAACTTCTCTCAAAGTTGCCATAGTAATTGTATTGTTACATCAAGATACGCTAGAAGTAGATTGCGCAATACGAGGTACAAGCAAGAGCCTTAAATGCCCATTTATAGAAAGTACAAACTTTACCCCCACTAAGAAGTCTACTTTCATTTACATTTATGATTTAAATAAATCGATATAGACCGCTAATACGAAAAAGAAAAACATTTAAATGTACGTTTTATACACAGTACCACAAACAAAAGTGTCCACAATGTGGGTAGACAATTGAATGAGACCAAATCGTGACAACCTATTATTTCTATATGTTACTAATATTACAGCCAATGTCAGTATTTAATTCTTTAATTTGGAGGAATCACGAGTGTGGAGATTGGTGAGACTTTTGATCATCTCGCAGAGAAAAGAAAGCAATGAATGAAGAGAGAATCTCGCAGGTGAAGTAAACGAGGAGGAGACAAATATCTCTCTCTACCCCACCCACCAGGCGCCAGTTCGCCGCAAGCACACTGAATCCTCCTCAGTGTGTGCGTGAGAGAGAGTACGTGTACGCTCAGATTTCAACTGATTTCTGGGCCTTTGTGATTCCAATTTCCACATCAGAGTTTTCTATTTTCTACCGAGTTTCCTGGGTTTCGAATTTCAAGGTAAACCCATAGAAGATTTTTCCAAATTTGGTTTTGTTTTGTTTGGATTTCTTTGGTTGCAATATGCCAATTAATTTATAAACGTACTGTTGGAATTGGTTTAAAGAAATCAAAATTTTGGTCAAGTATACTTTGTTGTTTGTCACTCCATACATCATATCCATAAGAAATTTCCATGTTTCGTTTGCTTTCCTTATTCCAAGGAGAATACTCGTGTTAACATATCAGTTTATTCTTTAAAGCCGTTGTGATCTGCAAATTGTAATTCTTTTATCGATTAAACCTTTTGAATCTTCTTGGCCTAGCCAAAAAATTGATCTTTTTGTTGATTCTTCTGAAATGACTTCTTTACAAGAACGAAGACTTGAACATTTGGAGGAAGAATCAAATTTATTTTTTTCTCAAATTTCATTTTTTCTGAAACACAGCTGATTTTTAGAACCAAAACTTTGCTTAGAACTCAAATCCAATAAAAGAAATCAACAAGAATACTTACTTTTTTATGCTTCTTCCTTCTTCTGATTTTATTTTTAATTTCCATACAATGAGAAAATAAATTTCATAATATGGTTTCAAAATTTGTAGTTACACAAGAGTGTGGAAGGTAATATGGGAGACAATCTATTTTCTGGAATTGGCAATGAGGCACAAATTGAAAGCAAAGTTGTTCTGACATTTCAGAAAAACATTGTGCAAGTTCAAAAAATTTTGGATTAAAACACGCTGTTAATCAACGAGATTAACCAGAACCACGGATCCAAGATCCTGGATAATTTGACTCGAAATGTGGGTCTAATTCGAGAGCTCAACAACAATTTTACAAGGGTGGTTGATCTCTACGCGGATCTTTCCAACTCTTTCTCCAAATCCATGAAGGAGGGCTCGTCTGAGGCCGATTCAACTAAGTCTTACGGAAGAGTTGGACAGAAGAGAATTAGGTCCAACAATTGACGGAATTTCGAATTTAGATACTAAATTTGTAGTGAATTTTACAATTTTTCGTAACCTTAATCTTCGTTATGAACAATTTCTTTCACGAAAGAATAGTTTATACCAGCATTTTATGTTGTCAAATCTTACTGTTTATAGGTGCTACAGATTTTCGTATTTCTTGCATCTATTTTTGTTACTCAGATCTGCTTTTCTGTGTACCTGGAGAAGGCAATGTCACAAGCTTGGAAAAATGGTTGAAAATAAGAGTCGAAATGATTTTACCGTTATTCTTACTTATTAACTAAACATTCTCTAAAAAAATCATTTTTAATTCAAATAATGTCTCCTAAATAAACACTAAGGCCCTGTTTGACGGTCTTAATTTTCCTTGAAAGTTGGCAAATGTTTTCCTTTTCCAACTTTTTTGCAATGTTGAAAGCAACAATTTTCTCAGGAATTTATTTTCCTCCCATGCCATGCGCCTCCTTTTCCAGGTAATTGATGAATTTGTTTTCTTTTGGTTTTGAAGGTTTTTGATTTTCCAGGTTTTTCTTAAAAGCAATGACAGCAAATTCCAAACCCAATGGTAAAAAATTCTATTCATTTAATTGACAATTTGCAAGAAAAACAAAACTAAATGAACAAAAAAAAATTTACTTTTTGGCAATCCAAACAAATTCCATTACCAATTCTAATAAATTTTATCTTTTTAATTGACAATTTTCATGAAAAACAAAACCAAACGGACCAGGTGAAAAATTATATCAATTAAGCGCAATTAATTACAATTTTCAATAAAACAATTTATAGACAATTCAATTCCGTGTAATTCATTTTCTTTCTACTCATTTTTCACATTTACAATTAAACGGACCCTAAACGCATATGATTGTATCACCTTAGTTTTCGATTAATTATTCTATGTGCTTCAATCAGGAGGAGGCTTACTCAACGTAAAGGTAATGGTCCTTTCACTCAAAGATGTAGAGGTCAGAAAAACGACAACCTCAAGGAAAGAATTCACGTTCATCAATGGTAGGAATTCTACTGTAGCTTCTCGAGTTCAATTAGGCTCAGATTTGACATTTCTACGTAAATCAAGATTGAGAAAAGAAAATAATTATTCTCCAAGGATCTCAATAAAAAGAATAATTTGATCTGAATCTTCTCGAGTTGTCCTGCACCATCTTCTGGTAGTACTTCTGATACAACTACATTCTTTTTCCCACGTTTTTCGTGGCTTCAGTAATAGTTGCTAGCCTATTCACCTTTCCCAAGTGAGGACTGGCAATTTCTCCAGTAGTAATTTCAATTAAAGGATATTAATGAGCAATTTGGTTCGTAATTTGCAGAAAAATTAAAAAAGCAGGCCCAGAGCAGCCTACAAGACATCCAACAATTTGTACGAAGAAATTGAACTCAGATTAATTCCTCTTATTCTTTCTCCTCGAGGTTGAACCGGGCTAAAATTTACAGTCATGTGAGAAGGACCGTCGAACATTGTCGAACAATAATTAACATGATGAACAGTTTCCAAGTTTTGCAATCAAGTAACAAGTCATCGTTACAGATATGAGCCACTCAAGCTTGTCAAGTTAAATAAAATAAAACAGGGAAAAAGGAAGAAATAAGTATACCTCAATACCATCACCCCCACAACATAACCCACAAAGGAGTAATGCAAAAAGATAAAAAGAGAAGCAAGAATGAGGTATAATTCACAGTTCAAGATAACCAACGTGCTGGTGAATCTTGTACATTTGAGAAGCATCATAGAACACTTTAAAAACCTATTTGTAGAAGAAGTCAATCATAATTCACAAGTACTGCTGTTGAATTCTGGCTCTATTCCCTTCCCACCACAACCTTGCCTGCATTTCTCCGAACCTTTCTCGGCTGCACAACACATTCACTTCAAAGTCAAATACAACTTTCATGTCTTCTTAAAACTACTCATAAACCTAAGCAACATGTAAGTTTTTATTGACTTGGCTTGCAAATGAGACTAAAACATGAAAATCTTTGTTGCAAGTTACATGACATTGCTCGTACAGAAAAGTGTTTAATATATGAATAAAGAGAATCACTCGCCTGAACCGCACTCTTCTAAGCTCACGAGTGCCACCTGGCAACGTTCCAATTGTAATGTAGACTCCGGGTTCGTCTTGCTCAACCCACTCAGTGTCGAAATCACTGGCATTGCTCACTGAAAGCTCCCCAGAATGATCAGACTCTCTTGAAGAAATAGACTGTGCAGAAGCATCGATGGATGATGCACCAGTCTTTGCAGCACTAATACTGGACAGTTTTGGTGTCGAGTTAAGATCACCAGTGTCGTAGTAAGGGCGAGATTGCATTTGGTGGTGTTCAACAGGGCTATGCTCAGCAGATTCAATTTTTGAGTTCTGAAAGAAACACTCTTTAATGTAACACAATATGTACGAACATTGTTCATAAAAATGAAATGTATCTCCAAACTGCAGCCCTTGGTAACTAAAATTAGCACATTTTTCCCATTTGTTAAAAAATTATCCCCCATCAAATCCCTATGTTCAATGCATTGTATACTGCTACATTATCTGCTCCCTGGTAACATCCAGGGAACCGAAGAATGAATCAACAAGACCGCCAAATCATTTCAGGGTTTAGTTACTAATAACTACAAGCACCATCATCGAATAAATACATACATATATGATTCAAACTAGTTGAAAGAAGATGTCAATTTTAGAAAACAATAGTTACACTGTCAAAATTTATCACCATTCTTTACAGCTGGATAATACCTAGTTAGGTCATGTTTCAAACAAAAGAAACAAAGAGGGAAATTTGCATAGATAGAAATAGACAGGAACTAAGTAATAAAAACAGAAAACAAATTATGGCAGAAGTAAAGCTCACCTCCTCATCAGATTTCTGCAGAGTTGTTTCTGGTACTGCTCGACGATTGAACCCCTGGACATTGTATAATTCCATCACTTTGTCATAGTTGTCTGCCCACCACCGTTGAGCTTTCCATTTGTTAAACATCTCTCGACTGGAAAAATCATTAAGCAGAGGTTTGAATCCAATATTGGCAATTATTTAGATAAGCCACTTCAGAATGATGAAGAGTGAAAGGAAAAAAAAGATTCTAACTTGTAAATTTATGTATTACCACACAATTTAGAGATTAAATTACTGTAAAAAACAAACCTTGTGAAGTAAAGGCCTAGGGCACAACTGATGGGGACTAATGAACAAAGAAGTTCCACCAAAATTTCATCCACCCCAATTAAAAAATAAAAATAAAAAAATTGGTGCTTCTCTGTAGGCAAATTAACCCCAATCATTAGAAGGCAGTCCAATGAACTGCACTGAAGTGAAAAATAGGGACACGAGCCTAATTCGTATTTCACAGAAACACACCCAAAGCATTGACACGACTTAATATTGAACTCTTGAAATTTAACAAATTCATCAATGTGCATTTAGTGAGTCGGACCACGCGTAAGTAGATAAACAACAAGATGTTGGATGATTAATGTGGTAAAAGTAAAAGACATTAGTCTGTACTTCACTTGGGAGACAAAAGAAAGGTTAAAAGATGCCTACAAAGCGAGGAGTGAGGACCATCATACTTTGGTCCCTCCCTCATTTCTTTTTGTCTATCTCCTTGTTGAGCTTTAATCTACCATGTTCAGTCCCATGATAAATCACACACAACGACTCGTCAAAATCAATCCCCAAACTTATTAGTTTCATAGATCCCAAACAAATCAAAGCTTTCAGATTCAGATCAACGAGGATTTTGCATAGAACTTTAGAACTGAAATCAGAAATAATACCATTGAAAGCTTATTTGGATACAATTTTTCTTGTTTCTTGATTGAAACTGTTTTCTTGCATTTAATTTTTGAATATACAAATTTTAAACTGACTTATGCTCTAAAACTCATTTTCACTCTTTTCATCTAATTATTACTTCCCACTTTCTACTATTCTTGAACAAAAAATCTATTTATATCATTCAAATTGAATACACCATAAAGTTAGAATTTATAAATGACAAATCTCAACACAAAAGCTGACAGCAGTAGTACCTGAATTGAATCCTTTTGAGATCATTTCCTCCTTGAGGCAATGAAATAAAAGTAATGAGCACACCAGGCTCTACCTGTGCAACCCACTCTTTGGGCTCATCCTCCTCCATGAACACCACTGATACACTTCTACAACTAACTGAAGACGGGGTGCCTTCACCGCTCGAAAGGGCCTTTAGTTTCGCTTCCATATCCTTCCCCCATAGCCTTGGGTGGTTGTTTAAGCTCTCTGTCCTCCTATAGGAGCCATAGATTCTCTCTGGCACACAGCCGGCTTCCGAGTCAGCGTAGGCTCGGCTTTGGTTGTTGCTTGAGGAGCGGGAACAAGGGTTGCAAGACTTGTAAGCACCAGATGCCTTTATTGCCATATCCTTGATCTAAAACATAAGTAACCACATAATTTAAATTGGTATTTAAAAACCCCCCACAAATAATAAATGATGAATTAGAGAGGAGTTTGCAGTGTTAAATCACCTGGTTGGTTAGGGCTTTGATTGATTGTTTACTGGAGGGAGTTATGGCTGTGTCATCCTCTTCTGGTGGGTCGGAAAGAGATCTGCCAGTTTGCCGCTTTGAACAAGCTATACAAGTTAACATATTCGGTTCAATGCCCCAATTTACTCGAGGATTCACTGATAATCTGAACAAAACAAAAAAGTCATGTCTTGCATTGGAATAGGATGGTAAATCCAACTTTTAAGGGCTTATATATCAAAAGTATAACATCATTACAATGAAAATACAGCAAATGCAAGAAACGCCGTGTCCAGAAAATATGCAGTTACATTTTTAAGTAGAGAAACCAATGACACGTATACTCTGGAGAAAACATTTCCAGAGAAAATCTGCAGTAGAAGTGGAAGAGAGAGAATATAGATGAAACGGGATGAGTGTGAAAATGGCCCTTGACCCTTCGTAAAGAAGAGTAGGATGTAACCCAGGCGTTAAAGATGGAAGTGTAATGTACAGTGCCTAGGTTCTGACGATTAGAAATTAAAACTAGATCAAGGTAGCCGTTCATCCAGTTTTTTAATGCAGTAGTATTCTATTATAATTCAACACTCTCTCTCCCCCCAAGGTTATTGGTGGAAAGAGCGAGAAACCAGCAGCCATTTGTGCTAATATTATTTTGCTTCCGTGAATAAAGAAATCAAGAGGGATTGTGGATCTTTTGATGAGCGATTGAGTGTCGGGATTTGTGGGGTTCTCGAGGAAGAGCTGGCAAGGCAGGAGACTTGAGATAGTTACGTGTTTGCTAAGCTTAAAGTTGAAGTTCAATTGGTGTCAATTAAGGTAGTGTTTGGAAGAGATTTTAGTAAAACAAATTTTCTTCGAAATCATTTTTAATTACAAATTTTATGGGATCTAATATTTTTCTACTTTTGAACCCTACATTCTTCAAAAACTCATTTTTCGCTTGAAATAATCCGGACAATCGCTTAATTGACGTGGACAATTTTGCGAGGGATCCAAGATAATTGGAAAGTCATTTCCTAAGCAAAGGCATGTTCATCTTGTTCAACCATCCAAGGATGAGATCAATGGGTCGAAGACACTCATTTGAACTATTCATCTAATGTTGTTTGATCGTAACAACATAAACAAAGGCGAACAAACCATATCCTTTGAACATTAATAAGACGAGATCTGACCATGTCATATAAATTAACACAAATTCATATTAAACAGTAGGACCAAAAATATTTGATGGTGTTGGCACATGTCCTTTCTCAACATATAAATATATTTAGCTTTTGGCACAAAGGCCACCGGTTGAGAGAATAGTAGCTCTAAAAAGACTGTTTTTGAACTTTTACAAGTAATAATGGAACTCACAGAGAAGATTCTTAAATAAAGGAGTTTAAGTGGCACAATCTTTCAATGTGAAGGCTTTTTCAGACAGTATACTTTGCTTGCCGTGTCAGATGATAAAGCAAATTTGTTTTTAATTCTAATGCATTTTAAAACAAGTTTCCTCTTGCTTCAATTGTACTGAGATATCATGTGAAAATTTACGGGATGTGCTCGTTTATAAGTTTGGGGAGTTCTTGGCCTTTCCCGCCTCAGTCGTGGCCGATTGGTTCCGTAGAGGTAGAGCATTTTAGCTTTGTACGAAGTCCCAAAAAATTGGTGAAAGAAAGTGTCATTGTGAGTATATATGCTCGAATGTTGAAGAAGCAAGACTTTGCCAAACACCTTTTCTCTAATGAAGTAATAGATCCAATTTAATGTGCTTCGATTGTGAGTGAAACTGGATTAGGTCTTAGAACCACAGTGCTGATACTAGCACACCATAAGACTCAATTATGCGGTAAATATGAAGCTCATGAAGAAGGAATTGAAATCCAAACAACTTTATTTGCCTTCATGTCACCAGTTTTTTATTTATTTGTTGATAACTATTGATAATAGTTTATAATTAAATTGAAATTATTGATTTGTTGTTGTCTTGTCGATTTATTTACTATATTGATTTCTTAAATATCAGCCCTCTCTAAACGAAATTCTGAATTTGCCCGTGAGGCTAGTACATAAACTGATGCAACAAAATAAAATTATAAACGACAATATTTGTTAAAAGTTGTATAAAATTACGTGCCACAGGCCCACAGTACAAAGGCAAGTCCTTCACTTGATGCACTACAGGAGGAATGTTTGTGTTCCAGATGGTGGTGGGGGTATGCAATCTACGCCTTAAAACTTTTCTTATTTGAGATCGATTTTATATAAATACTTTTATAATAGATTTTATGAAAAATAATTTTTTTCATGATTAAAAAGTAAGGATAAATTTTAAATAGATGTAAAAAAATTATTTTATTTAAACAAGATGTGTGGTTGAAAACAAATATTAAACAGATGCAAATAATTCCGTCCTAGGCATTTGGTTAATCAAGTATATGGTAGTTGATACTTGACATGATGATTACGCCCAAAGAATAACGCGATAGTTGTAGTGCAGCTTTGGGGTGTCGTATTCGCAGGGAGATGAAAAATGCTTAAGGGTTCCAAAAAAGGATGGGTTATCGTCTTCAATGTGTAGTAAAATTCAATGTTAAAAGGTGAAATTAAAATCAATGATTTGAGGCAGTGAAGCGTCAGAATTCCCTCAATTGAATTGAATCATTCACATGAATTATTTCATTTTTATAACACAGTTAGAAGTTTTCATCCCGGCACTCTAATCGAAA
>CAIGRN010166897.1:0-10907 GCA_903798345.1 Fraxinus anomala | reverse complement strand
AAAAAAAAAAAAAAAAGAAGGGGGGGGGGTCAAACAGGAAGTAAGTATAAAGTTGGATGGCGTCAAACAAAATCTTGCCCTCAATAAATAGGGAAGGAGAAGAAAATAGCAACTTAAATAACACTGAATTGAGCGAGTAAAATCTAATTTGGATGGAGGTAGGTGAACGCAAATGGAAGAAATTAGCGAAATGTACAGAAAACTCAATTAATTCTAGCATAAGCAATGTCGATGATGGCTGTCTCATGCATATCTTCAGCTTCCTATCCCCTATTCCAGGTATACATATTACTTTCGACGTTTCTATAGTATTCAAAGACATAATAATCGCCGGTTGTCAATCCAAGCTAAGGACTTTTAGTTAGATTTTGTGAAACCCATGTCTTAATTTCACGAATATTTGGATTTGAAGACTTTTTTCATTTTTATAATTGGTAATTTTCTTCTTGCATATGGAGAAAAAGGTTTGACCCTGGATTCTATATTTTACATTTAAATCTTTTGAAAAGCCAATTTGATTTGATTAATTGTTGAAAGACCTATGTTTTTAATCAATTATCCACGTAAAGGAGCAACTTTTTACCACAATTTGCAAGATTTAACTAGTGCTATGTTCCTAACTTGATTTCGTGATATCCAGTTTTGAGTCCGATTTGTAATTGCTATAAAGACTTTTAAAGTGACTAAGGTAGACCTTGGGAGTTGAAATGTTTATTTAAATTCGAATTGGATGTACATTTTGTGATATTCAGATTTCGGAACCTAATTTACGGAAATTGTGTTCTCTTGATCAATTTGTGAACCTCACTAAAGAACTACTTCTAGGAAACGCTCCGAGTTGCTTAACAAAAACCTCTTACATATACAGTAGCAACACTAAAACCTCAACTACCCACACATGAAGTTGCACAACCCATATGCTCTTTATCATCAAAAACATGAAAAAAAAAATGTGATCTAGTTATAGTTGAGATGCAACCCATAATTATCGGTTGATATTAGATCTTCTTAGATGTACAGACAAACTGAAGTGACAAAAAATAAATCATGTAGACAACTCCAAAATTATTATGGACAAGGCATAGGTTGTCTTTGATTTTGTTATTTTTGGTTAAAAAAATTGTTGATGCTATTTTCTTTATGTAATACTACCCTAAAAAGATCAAGGGTGTTATTTGTCTAGTTAGTAGTCCTTAGATATACTTGATAATTATGACCACCAAGTTAAATATTTCTTTCAATTATGTCACTCAACATACCTTAAAATCCTACTCACTACAGGTAATATTTAGTCATCATTTTCAATTTTCTACAACATGCGTGTTGTACACCCTCTAAAAGTTAGATAACACCACAGTTCATGTAAAACCTACCAATTTTTTTATAGTTGAACCATGAGACTTCTCTTTTCTATTTGCTTTGAGGTAATTGGTTTTTTTCAAGATTCTAGCACCTTCTTTTCCACTGAAATACTGAGTTATTTTAGCTGGATTTAGTAAAAACTGGTACTGGACATCCCTCTTCCCATTTGAATTGAATGGGAAGTTCAGGGATAAAAGATGTAACGTAAAGAAATATTGATATCTTGCATGGCATTGAATTTTCACTGCAACAATGATTTCAACTGTTTAAAATTGATGTATTGATTGCGGTCCACTGCCTGTTGCTCCTTATTGATATCATATAGCTGAAACTAGAAGCGCATAGAACTTTCAGCTGAAGATTCAGACAAGAGCAATAGTTGTATCTAATACAATAGCTCAAATTAGTTTTCCGAGAAGTAATTGAAACTCTGACTGGGAATTTTATAATCATTCAAGTTAAAAAACAATAAGACTGCATGTTTTCTGCTTAATATATGATAGAAGTATCTATTTATTAATCATGATGCACAAATGTTGCAATATGTTATGGTATCTTTTACGAATTGCTGTTGAGTTTGCAGATAGGTATAACACCGCCCTCGTTTGCCACAGATGGCGTTTTCTAGCATGTCACCCTCGACTTTGGCTGCGTGTAGATCGTTCTGTCAAAAATCACTCTGAGCCAGGAGTTTACCCCAGCATTGAGACAGCTGTCTCTGCTGCTAGGTAGGAGAAGTTTTTTTTTCCTCTTAAAATTAATGGGAGTGATGTTGTGTGCTAGTACAATTCTTGGGATTACGTTGGTCATGAGAAGTTGTACAATTCTGTTTCAATGCTATGCAGGCCTGGAGACACTATACTGATTTCAGCTGGAGGGATTCATCATGCCTCTAATATTCAGATCAAAAAGCCTCTTTGCTTGGTAATTTCTAAGTTTTTTTCCTGAGAGTCGTTTAGTAGCACTTTGTTAAAGCTAGAATATGGCCGCTTTTTAGATGGAAAAAAATTCTTGTTGTGTCTCTCCCATTGCCAAAGTTTAGGACAACATTTTAAATCCAGGGGATGCAACTTTATGTCCCCTACAATTTTACATCTTACTAAAAACCTTCATATGGTCATGCCAGCCATTTTCTCTTCTTTTTTGTGGGAGGAAGAGGAGTGGTGATATCTAGATAGTTCAGTATTTTTGTTGGTTGAGCAAAGAAAAGCTGACATGCATTGGCCCTGCTGTTAGCTTGAAAATGAAATGATTTTTTCATTCATACACGAGGATGTGGTTAATGACACCTCAGTTACGTTTATCCTTCCCCCATCACTTGGCAAAGGCAAGTTGTGATAAATATATTCTTTAATTGGCATCAAACTCTATTTTGGTTTGCAGTATACTATAGTTTCTCCAAAAGAAGAGCACAACTACAAGAAGAAAAAAAATAGCAAAAGGATGATGGTATAGGAATCACCACCATAAAATCGGCTATGGGATTTTTTGAAAGTACCGATTTTGTATGTTTGTGAGGGGTCTAGTTTTGGGTGGTTTTTAATAGAGATTTTTAAACAATTTAATCCATGCTGGGAAGTTCATTATCCAACAATCCTGGAAATTTTTTAAAAGAATAAAATTACATATATGTCTCACTCCTTACATTCAATATTGATTTACATAGTTTACAGAATCATATTTTATTGTGTATCAACTAATTATTGTTGCTTTAAAAGAAGCTCTTACATGCCAATCAATTTTTATTGGATTATTATATGAATAAACGAATATAATTGTGAAGTTGGGTATATCTAAGCTCTTTCTACTAAATACTTCTTAAGAGATGACATTCAATTTTTTCTTGGTGAAATTTTCAATATATAATTCCTGTATAAAAAAATTTTTATTCATAAATAAGATTTTTACATGTAATTTAGTTTTTAACTTAAAAGTGAAATATATACTTATGATTTAATTTTTAAGTTATAAGTAAAGTTTACAGAGACAAGCTCTAAAAAATCTTTCTCATTATCATAGCAGATCTTGCAAAAAAAAAAAAAAAGAGTTTGTATCGAATGGCTCTGAAACACAAAAGAACTGTACGTGCTTTTTGTATTTTTTTTCTATGTAAGAAGAATGGATATTGTTTGAATATCTCAATGCCAGCTCTAACAGTCTGTATTGCTGTCAATATCAAGAGTATATAAGGGAAAATATATTTAGATAACTTCATTTTTACCGTTTTCCTTTCGTACCTGTGTTTACTTCTTCAGATTGGCGCGGGTGAGCTTCCTGATGATACAACACTCATTTGCTCCCGAGGCTCTGACAGGTTTGCGCAATTTACCTTTTCCTTGTTGATGATTCCATAGGAATTACTGTTTTTAAATAAAATGAACATCCATCTCCAAGCTGGTTCATATGACAGATTTACAATGTTACTCTCTTTTGGTCTGCTTGGTTCTAAATACATTAATGATTGGAGTATATTTGATCTTAGGGGGCTTAGCATCAAAATCTCAACAACTTTGCTTTCTTTGTCTTCCGACTCTTAAGGGTGAATGCTTTGGATTTTGAGTTTGAAATTTGTCACCTCTTATAAGATCTTGTGAAAAAGATGACACTTTCTCATCATCCAATGCAGAATTTTAATAAATGTTTCAATAATGTATTTTAAATATGAGATATCTATCCACATCAAGAAACAGGGTAGTTTTCTTCAAGCTATCCAATCCACCATGGAAAAAGTTATCCAACAGTTTGGAGTGGGCTCCTAAAAACCCACCTGGAATTTATTTCTTTGCGTTGTTGTATGCATTATTCCTTGTGCTTGAGCAGTGCATTGGAGTTCTTGTCAACATGCAAGCTGGCTAACTTGACGGTGAGGTCAGAGCTTGGTTGTTGCCTGCTTCATAGGAGTGGGAGGTTGACCATTGACGGGTGCATTCTTCAGTGCGAGTCAAATCCGTTGGACCATCTCTCGCATGCAATTGTCACCACTGCATCTAGCCCTATAGTTTCATCTGTGATTAAGAATTCTGGCGACTCTGTTTCTGTTTCACGTACAAGAATTGAAGGAGGTGCCAAGGCTGTGTTGACGAGTGGAACTCTCTCGCTGCAGCGAGTTAGAGTCATATGCACTCGCTCTTCCATCATTTTCTGGTTCAACATCGAGCATAGTTGACGTACACATGCAGCGTACTTATTTTTCTTCCGTCTCCTGTTTGGCAGGGTAGAACTAGGGAGGGGAGGTTTTTTTTTTTTTATTTAACTTATTTCCAGTTTTATATATTATCCTCTGTATTATTACTGTTTCAATGTTTAATCTATGCCATTGTGGTATTTCAAATTCCTTCCCTGTTGAAAGTACCATTGTGCAAACCATCAAATAAACGGTACTGTGAGCTCACGCACACAAAAATACTCTGAATACATCTGGATAACTCAATACTCAATTACGTTCACATACAGAGACAGAAGATGATGATGGATTTGAAAAGAAACCTAATTACAAAGCTCACGAGCAATACCCAAGCGAGAATTTGCAGTGTCGAACAAGATCCTCAGGTTTTGCTGCTGCAAATTGGCTATAACATTCAACACCGAGTTCACATTATTCGGTGCAGCTGCCATAGCCAAGCAAGCCAAAGAACCTGAACTACTGTGTATCAAACTGTTCTCCATTGGCAGCACCAAATCCATTCCTGTAAAATGGAGAACTACGGGTGGAGCTATATCTTCATTTGTGGCTGAAAAGCAGGTATCAAATGCCCCCAATGAGCTAAATGGCCCTTTCACCTGTTTTCTGAACTCAACCCGAATTGCATTGTATATGGGTTGAACAAAACGGGTTATAACCGTGCCCGAATCTATGATGGTACCTGCCCCTGTGTTCGGGTCAAATGCTAGGATCTCTGGGGCTATGGGGACCTGGACCTTGCCGATACTGACTCCAGTGAGGTTCACGTAGTATAGGGATGGGCGATGCGGGCTTTTGAGAAGTGGGGTGGTTCTGATGTTCTTGGGTTGACCCAAGGGTCCGAGTTTGAGCGAACCTGAGAAGTAATAGGACTTGAAGCTTGGTAAACAGTAGGAGAATACACCTGAATAGAGGGACCCGGATTGTGAGAGTAATGACATGGAGCCCCGACCCATGCCCAATAACCCCTGGGGCGGTATTGACCCTCCGGAAACCGAATTGATGCATCCAAAAGCGTAATTCTGAATGGCGTCATTGGCTAGCCAGAGTGTGTCATGCGACAGGGTGGCGGAGAAAGAGGAGTCGCCGCCATAAGACTGGTTGAACGAGCATGAAGTGGCAGTGTCAGTGGCAGGGCAGGAGACACCGCGTACTTGGGTGCATTCGGGAACTGAGCAATCTAAAGACGAGTAAGTGGAGGAGGCGTTTGGTGTGAACACGGCCGAGGAGGCAGCGCAACCGGTGCAGCCACTGCATGGAACCCATGCAGCATCACTGCTTGTATCCAACACCATGAACAAGAGCTGACCCGGATTCCCAATTTTGGCCCGGAGAACATAGTTTCCGATGTTCAGCACCTGCTGACCAGGGGCAATTGGAACAACACTTGCACCTTTTCGGGCAGCCTGGGGCGGCGCCGCCACAAGGCTGGATAAATAGGAAACTCTTTCAGGGTCCTTAGAGGCCAATTTCATGACTGTGTTTATCAATGAAGAGGCAGGTTTTGGAGGGTTAAAGGGTGAGCATTTACCATAAATGGGGATTACAGAAAGGTCTGAAGAATCAGCACATGGATCAAAAGCTAATGCTGTGGAAAGAAGAGAACTGAACAGGACTGCAACAATGGCTAACTCCATTGATGAGCTTAGAATTGCTTTACTCAACCAGAGTCCAGTGCAGTGTTTGTTGAGGATAATAGAGAAATTTATAGGAAGATGGAGGAAGTGAGTGATAAAAGTGTCATTTTTGGAATGCATGCACGTGAATGAGAGTGAAAGCTTCGAAAATATAATTTATTTGAATAAAAAAATACTTTTTTCAGATAAATGTTCTTAACATGTAATTAAATGATGGCATAATTCCAGGAAAATGTTATCCCTTCCGAAACTAGAATGCGTATAAACTTGGACAGCACAGCATACGTTGTCCATGCAACAATCATCAATTGGTAATGAGACGAATGTGATGTTATTAATTCCCATGTTTATATATTTCATTCACCCATTCATCGGGTCAAAAGGGAGCCCCCCACGCAACATTTATAGTAGTTTGTGCTCAAATATGATCCAAATCATACGATTAAGAAAACAAGGACTCCTATGAACTTGACAGAATATTGAGATGGTAGCGTGTCTTGAAACCTAGAACTCAAAACACCTAAAAACATAATTTTAACATAATGAAATCATGATTAATGTCATTTATCATCATGATGATGGAATATTTCGGTGATGTGATAATTCATTATCCCTCACATTTCTCTTTTTCTCTCATAAAAATTGAACTGCACAATCACACTATTCAACATAAACTATCACATCACCAATATTCCGTTATTATAACGATAAATAGCATTATTCTAAAGTCATACACAAAGTATATGAAACTATATGTATTATTAGAAGAATTGTTGTTAAATCTTTACATTATGGACAAGTGGTTGTTGAAGATTTTCGTAAATTTATATTACTAAAATAAATATATAATAAGTAAATTTTGAGTGTGTTGTGAAGAGATTGGATAAATAATATCAAGAATTCTTGGCTGAGTTGCAAGCAAGTGGCTCCAAAAATGCTGTCGGTCACGGACTCACGGAGGGACTTCCTAATTCACGTGCAATTATCGAACTTCTTTTTCATTTTTGTCTGTAATGAATCAGCAATTCTCTGTCTCATATAATTGCTTGTTTATATACGGTAATTTCGGGCTGTTAAGCCAGAAGAGAGTCTGGTGTGCTGCTACTGGAAGGTTTCAAATGTTTAGCTTCAAAATTGTGGACACTGAAATTTATTACAAGTGACCTGTGTCGACTGACTAAGTTCGTTTGATGCTCTCAGCGAGGAACTTTTATTTGATTTGTTATCACCTGTAGACCGTAGGTCATAGCCGTGCTGCTTCGTTCCTAGAAACGAAAATAAGGCAGCCCATGTTCTTGTCTCTTGAGCTCCATAAATGAAAATCAGAGCGGCTACATGTACATTCATTTTGTACATTAAACTAGACATTCATGGCCATAATTTTGACACATCAGTTCATGTCAAACTAATTAGTTGTACAAAAGGAATGTACAACTGGGTTAGCCCAATGAAAATTGGTTGCATGTAAAATAAATATGATTTGTTCTTGATTTATTTTTATTTTTATTTTTTACTTTTTGTAAAAGCAATTCTTATCTTACTTTGCAACATAAGTAACCTATTTCGGACTTTGTCCGATAATAAATTTGTATTATTTTTAAGTAAACTACTTAAAAGTAGCCTAGCATGATCCTTTCAGTTCATAAAACGATAGAGTCCATCAATTCACTCACTCCAACAAAATCAACAGTCACCCAAAAAAAAAAAAAAACTTCAACTTTATTTCTAATCAAGTTAATGTCCCAAAGACTCGCACCCGCTCTGCTAATTTTACTCAATCTCACTTTATATTACAGGATCTATCATCAGGGAAAATGATTGACAATGTTAAAGAGTGTGAAGGACTTTACATTATGGAATAGGCCACCCGAACTTGCAATAGTTACAACATGTATTTCCTTCTATTTTTTATTTTTTTTTTAATAAAACATCTGTTGGCTTTCAACGTGAAATATGTGAGCTTGTCAAACACCACCGCACTACTTTTCCAAAATTCACATACAAACAATCAAAATCATTCACCATATTTCATAGTGATCTATGGGGTCCCTCACGAATCCCTAATCGTACTCACACAAAATGGTTTGTCACGTTCATAGATGATCACACTCGATTGTGTTAGACTTACCTACTAAAAGAAAACACTGATGTGCATTTCATATTCATTAATTTTCACAAAATGATTCAAATCCTTTGCACTACTAATGGTACTGAACTTCAATACCACTCTACAAGATCATCTACAAAGACATGGAATTGTCCACCAAAGCTCGTGTGTCGACACTCCCCAACAAAATGGGATTGTCGAGCGAAGAAACAGATATATACTTGAGGTTGCCCAAACCTTAATGTTCACCTCAAATATGTTAAAAATAATTTGGGGAGATGCTATCTTGACATCAACCTATCCTATCAACCACATGTCAAGTCGCACTCTTTCCTTCGATTCACCTATCCAAAAACTTCAAAATTCATTTCCCAATTCTCGTATGAACCCAAACATCTCTCGAGGTGTTCGGTTGTACTGCCTTTGCTCACACTTATTCCCATTATCGAAGCAAACTTGATCTCGATTCCATTAAATGTGTCTTCATAGGATACTCACTTACTCAAATAAGCTACAAATGCTATGATCCATCAACAAAGAAAACATTTGTTAGTCTTGACGTTACATTCTTTGAAATGATACTTTACTCCAAAAAAACATCTCTTCAAGGGGAGAATTCTAGTAAAGATGGGGTTTCCCCTGAAAACATTAATTCTAATGAAGACAGGTTTTTAAACCTTGAAATTTCCCCTGACAACATTGATATCCCATCTCCAAAGCCTAATATGCCATGTATAGAAGAGAATTTGAACTCAGGGGGAAACATAGAAGAACAAAATGATAGGGAGATGTTAGTGTACTCAAGAAAGTCAAAATCAAAGTACAAGGAGAATATAACACCTGGAGCACCAAGAGAATCGAAATCGATGATCGCTTTGAATTCCTATAAGTCAGAATCTCGGGATATCAACCTACCTATTGCACTCAGAAAACAAACTCGATCATGCACTATTCACCATATTTCAAAATTCATATCTTATAACACTCTATCTATAGGATCTCATACTTTTACATCTAATCTTGACAGTACTGAAATTCTGAGTATACATGAGGCTTTGAAAATTCTCAAAGGGAAAGAAGATATGATAGAGGAAATGCGTATTGAAAAAAAATGAGACTTGGGAAGTGATGGATCTATCGAGATGAAAGAAATCCATAGGATGCAAATGAGTCTTCAATGTGAAATATAAAGCTGGTGGAACAATAAAATGATATCAAGCTTGTCTTGTTGCAAAAGGATACACGCAAACCTATGGTATTGAATACACAGAGACATTTGCACCAGTAGCAAAGTTAAACACAATCAAGGTTCTTATGTCCTTAGCAGCTAACTTGGATTGGCATCCGCAACAACTGAACAGTAAAAATGCATTTCTTAATAGGGAACTGGAAAGAGAAGTCTTTGTGACTCTACCATCAGGATTTTGTAAAAGAGATGAAGATAATCGAGTTTGTAAACTCAAGAAATCACTGTATGGCCTCAAACAATCACCTGGGACATAATTTGATAGATTTGTAAAAGTATTGAAAGATTAAGGTTATGAACTGGGATAATCAGATCATACCATGTTCTTCCAACAGTCAGAAAATGAAACAAAGACCATTTTGATCGTATATGTAGATAATATAATCCTAACGGGAGACAATATAAATGAGATGAAAAGACTTAAGAGAAGTCTGAAAACTGAATTTGAAGTAAATGATCTAGGACACATGCGGAATTTCTTAGGGATGGAAGTAGCGAGAACAAAAAGGGGTATCAGTATTTCACTATAAAAGTATATTCATGATCTCCTAACAAAAAGGGGCATGTTTGGATGTAAACCAAACGACATTGTTTTTGCGGTAAGTGTGGTATGCCTGCATATGCATTATCCAAAACAAATTCATATGGAAGCAATATACAGAATCCTCGTATATCTTAAAGGCTCACTTGGAAAATGATTTTTTTTTTTTTTCAAGAAGAATGAAAACAGGAAAGTAGAAGTCTTCACATATGCAAAGTTTGGGCAAGTTCAATGGATGATAAAAGATTAATTACTAGTTATTGTACATTTGTATGGAGAAACTTAGTAACCTGGAAGAGTAAAAAGAAAAATGTAATGACAAGAAGTAATGCTGAAACTGAGTTTAGAACGGTGGCACAAGGGATATACGAAGGACTGCAGTTAAATAAATTCTTGGAAGAATTACAAATCACAGTAAACCTTCCAATCAAGCTCTATTGTGATAACAAAACACCATAAATATTTCTCTTAATCATGTTCAACATGATCAGACCAAACATATAGAAGTGGACATACACTTCATCAAAGAAAAAGTTTACATTACCTTTAGCCAATCATTTTTTATTATCTAAATAACAATCATCTGCTAATGAAGATGAAGAGGAATATATGAAAAAAATTTCATATTCAAATGCTATTGGTTCTATGATGTATCTAATTGTGTGTACTAGACCTGACTTAGCATTTGCTGTTAGTACACTTAGCAGGTATATGTCCAACCCTGGTCCCAAACATTGTGAAGCTTTAAAATGGTTGTTTAGATATTTAAAAGGAACATGTAATGCTGGTCTAATATATAAGTTTAGCCCTGAAGGAGTAAAATTGAAAGGCTT